>SJYA01006113.1:0-22574 GCA_006410615.1 Neotragus moschatus | reverse complement strand
TTTGCCACACATAGACATGAATCAGCCACAGGTACACATGTGTCCCCCTATCCTGAACCTTCCTCCCACCTCCATCCCCACCCCATCCCTCTAAGTTGTCCCAGAGCATTGGCTTTGAGTGTCCTGCTTCATGCATCGAACTTGCACTGGTCCTCTATTTTACATATGGTAATATACATGTTTCAGTGTGATTCTCTCATATAACCTTACCCTCACACCTTCTCCCACATAGTCTAAAAGTCTGTTCTTTACGTCTGTGTTTCTTTTGCTGCCTTGCATATAGGATCATCATTGCCATCTTTCTAAATTCTGTATACTTGCATTAATATACTGTATTGGTATTTCTCTTTCTGACTTACTTCATTCTGTATAATAGGCTCCACCTAGTTAGAACTGACTCAAATGTGTTCTTTTTGATAGCTGAGTAATAGTCCATTGTGTATACGTACCACAGCTTTCCTATCCATTCATCTGCCGGCAAACATCTAGGTTGCTTCCATGTCCTGGCTATTATAAACAGTGCTGTGATGAACACTGGGGTACATGTGTCTCTTTCAATTCTGGTTTTCTCAGTGTGTATGCCCAGTAATGGGATTGCTGGATCATATGTCAATACTATTTTCAGTTTTTTAAGAAAGAATTTCCACACTGTTCTCTATACTGGCAGTACCAGTTTGCATGCTTTTATTTCCACTACTTTGGGAGGTAGGTCATAGCAGATTTTGCTGTGATTTATGTCAGAGAGTGTTCTGCCTGTTTTCTCTAAGAGTTTTATAGTTTCTAGTCTTACATTTAGATCTTTAATCCATTTTGAGTTTATTTTTGTGCATGGTGTTAAAAAGTGTTCTAGTTTCATTCTTTTACACGTGGTTGACCAGTTTTCCCAGCACCACTTGTTAAAGAGAGTGTCTTTTCTTCATTGTATATTTTTGCCTCTTTTGTCAAAGATAAGGTGTCCATAGGTGCATGGATTTATCTCTGGGCTTTCTATTTTGTTCCATTGATCTATATTTCTATCTTTGTGCCAGTACCATACCATCTTGATGACTGTAGTTTTATAGTATAGTCTGAAGTCAGGAAGGTTGATTTCTTCAATTCCCTTCTTCTTTCTCAAGACTGCTTTGGCTCTTCAAGGTTTGTGTTTCCATACAAACTCTGAAATTATTTGCTCCAGTTCTATGAAAAATAATGTTGGTAGCTTGATAAGGATTGCATTGACTCTATAGATTGCGCTGTGGTCTTTGGACATGCCAGGCTGCTTTCACTAGAGGATACTTATTCATTTGTAACACATTTCCTCAGCAACCTCATGGCTCATTTCCTCACCTCATTCTTGTCATTCAGATTTTATTCTTCTCCCTTTTATTCTTGATGAGTCTGGCTAATGGCTTGTCTATTTTTTCTATCTTCTCAAAGAACCAGCATTTAATTTTGTCGATCTTTCCTATAGTCTCCTTCATTTTCTTTTTTAAAATTTTCATGTGAACTGGTTTACTTCAGGAGTCATCATTACCCTGCTTTCTGAAATGAACAGACTGCATAGAAGTTATGCTTCCTAAAGATACTTTAAGAGGTCATTCTTTCACTCAACAGTCATTAGTCACATGCCAACCAAATGTCCAATGTGCACTTGACTGTCCACAGCTCACACACTAAGTGTAATGCACCGCAAATGACATAGAGCTGTTCCCACCTCCAGGAAACCAGGAGAGACACTGGTGGTCCTGAGGAAAGCCCATTGGCCAGCCCTGCTCTTTTCTTCCAGTTACCAGGCAGTCCATGTTCCTGAAGCTTTCTTTTCTTTTTCATAATCAACTGTTAAGTCACTGTGCCCTCTACTTCTCCCTTTAGAGAGAGGAGCTCCTACATTTAGACTGAGGATCCCTGGTTCTATATGGGGTTGCTGGTACAGTTCATTGGGAATGAACCTGGCCCAGGACCTAGTCTCAGATCAAATGTTTGTCTCATTTCCCAAGTGCCCCCAAGTGAAAGCAAGTGACAAGCAGAACCAGTTAGAGTAGAGAGTTTTCTCCAGAAGGAAGTTTGGACAGTTTCAGGGAAAAACAGTTAACAACTGTGGCAGAGATGCAGTCACTTCTGGATCTCCTGAATTTTCAGCTGATGACTGGGGTGGTCCCCTTCCAAATTCATCATTTTGAAAACCAAATCTCAACTCCAGAGTGTTTCCAGGTAAAGTGTCAGCCTTCATGTGCCCAGCAGGATCAGACGACTGGCAAATGAAGAGCAGGGGTCAGGTGTCACACCAGTGACTCTGTAGCATCGTATGGGACAGCTTTCCTCCCACCTGTGTTCATCCCAGCATAGGCACCAAGCCCAGCTCAGGCCTACACCATGCAATGCCGTATGTGATGAAGGCTGGCCCTCACCTTTGCAAATGCCCTTGCTTGTGGCTTTGGGAACTGGAAGTTCTTGGAACAAGGAAAGTTGAGAAGAATAAGCAGCCACTCTGCCTATTAATCAGTTTAACTCCTTCAATGTTATATTAATTCATATATTAACCCCATGAGCATTTATTGGGGCAGACACTTTACAGGCAGTGAGGGAAACAAAAATGGGAAAGAGAATGTCAGCCTCCTAGTTCAGGGCTTTCAAACCTTTTTGATCATAGCTCACATCAGAATGTAAAAAATATACCTTATACTGTGACCCAGTGTGCACTTGCACCCACGCACACACACAAACAAGGGAGAAACAGAAGTTCACAAGTGAGCTGATCTATGCTGTGTGGGACGCATCCTGGTCTGGTCTGTTCTCTTTCTAATACCAATTAGGTTTCCATTTGTCTTTCCTTCTGAATCCACAGAAAGACAGCATTTGGTGCTTGGGCTGTTTAGATAGAGGGAATGACTCTGGCAAAACCACTTACATCATATGGTGTGGTGGCATCATCACCACACTGCAGCACTTCCTGCACTGGAGCTGCAGGGGACATGATGGCTCACCCTGCATGTCACATGACAGTGTATGTCACATGCTATATGAGGAACACATTGAGACTGATTACTTTATCTGCTCCAATGCAGTAAGATGGCATAAGAATGATATGGTCTGGATTTTATTATCATGACTATTCATATTAAAGAGGATCTTCTGAAGAAATACTACCCAAGGCCATCCTGCCTGGCAAATGACCTGAATAAATCCAAGAATAGTAGATCAGGCCTGAGGGAGGTTCTGTTTCTGATGTGTGGTACACCTGGGATCAGGTGAGATAAGAACCATCCTATATTTTCCTTCCTACTTTCCCAGGGAGGGAAGGCTTTGCTTGCTCCATGGAGGGAGAGAGAAGCAGGCAGGGCAGCCTAGCTCAATCAGGGGCCAGAAACTTATCTTTTGGGCTGGAGCAAACTCTTTCCTTCTCTGGGATCCACAGGGATGAATCAGAGTGTAGAAGGCATGGTGAGCATCACAGGTGTGGTGACACAAGCCACACTCAGGCATGTTGATGCCTGGCCTGCTCTCCTCCCTGGGTTTGTATCTTGCGACAGATGGTTCCCTTTTCGCTGCACCCCTGGCCATATCTCCCTGTCCTGTGGTCCAGGGCACTCAATGCCTTCATGCCAGCCTTCTCCCATCGCTAATACTGCATATTCTTAAATTTAAAAATATGTATTGGACTCATTTTATCACCTGGATTACGAGCTGCTTTCAGACAAGGCAGTGATGCTGACATCTTTATTCCGACATATACCCCAGTGGATGATGTTTCCACCTGGGCTTCTCTCTTGATTAATAAGTAGTTAATACCTGTGCACAAGGTCCAGGGATGTTTGGTGGCAGTGGGTACAAGGCCAAACAGTAACAATAGCAACAACAAAAACACATTTTATTCCAGAACAGAATCCAGTAAAAGTGCTGAATGAGGACACAACAGGGAAGCTGGGTAACCAGTTGTCCTGGATAAGAGAAACCACCCGGAGACACAGCCATCGGGCAGGTGTTCTCTCCCCTCATGGCAGCTTGATTTCCTTTGTGTGTGTGTGTGTGTGTGTGTGTGTGTGTGTGTATGTATGAAGCTGCACTTACAAATTTTTTTATTGGGGTATAGTTGCTTTACAACATTGGGTTAGTTTATGCTGTACAATGAAGTGAATCAACTACATACATACATATATCCCTTCTCTCTTGGACCTTCCCCCCACCCCACCCGTCTAGGTCATCACAGAACACCAAGCTGAGCTCCTGGTGCTATACAGCAGGTTACCTAAAACCATTTTTGCTGTATCCCCAAGATTGACATCACTTTTACCCCATTCTCACTTAGTTCATTTTAAAATGGCAGTGACCCATTCTGTTATAGACAGTATCATAAAGAATTTGGTGTTGACTCAGTCTTTTAAAACTAAGTTGGGGGAAATAGTCCTACTATTAACAGCAACAGTCAGCAGCAAGAACAGCAGCTTGAATAGCTTTCACAACATGTCCTCAGAACAGCCTGTCTGTAGCATCATCATCCCTGTGTGATGAGTGAGGAAGAGACAGCTCAGGGAAGCCACTAGATGCCCATGCAGGGATCAAGGGTGAGTCACATCTCCTATGCCTGCAGCCTACAGTAGTTTTTGCTGCTGTACATTCTAGAGATGTAATTCATTTTAAGGTTAGCAAACACAAAAATTACCGAAACAGGAAAATGCTGCAGGGGCTGCAAAAATAATCCATCTAAGGTAATACTTTCCCCAAATCAAAACTACTGTTCCCCCCACCCCTCATCTGTTTTAAATCATGTTGTAGGAACTTCCCTGGCAGTGCAGTGGTTAAGGCTCCATGCTTCCAATGCAGGGCATGCAGATTTAATCCCTGGTCAGGGAACTAAGATCCCAAGTACCTTGCAGGCAAAAATAAAAGAAATTTAATAAATGAATATATTATATTGTAGCCAGGGTCCCAGCATGGAGGATATTCCCCGTGTATGGAGCAGGGATGGGGCTGCAGCAGACACTGAGCTGAATGATGGAGGAGGCAGCAGGAGAGGGCAGGAGAGCTGTCCCCTCTGTGATGCCTTGTAGGGTCTGGAACACAAAGCACCAGCAGAAGATCAGGGGCCTGAGTCTAGAGGCTGTGCGGCCACCAGATCCAGGGAGACTCAGGAGCTGAGTGACCTTAGAGAGGAGGAGAGTGGCCACTGGATGCTGCCAGGATAGAAGAGGCTTCCATGCATGAGCCTGGGGGAGAAGAATTGTGGGGCTTAGTCTCCATCACATCCTTTTCTGGGGACACAGCACCAATGTTTACCTGGCATCAACCAGGGCCAAGGAGCCCTCCTTGGTATTGAAGCTAAATCTGGCCCCTGTACCATGACACCAAATGAAATCTCAAGAGACAGTTTTTGATGAAACAGAATAGAATAGCTTTATTGATTTGCCGGGTAAAGGAGGCCACAGTGGCATAATTTGGCACCCCACTCCAGTACTCTTGCCTGGAAAATCCTGTGAATGGAGGAGCCTGGTGGACTGCAGTCCATGGAGTCACAAAGAGTCAGACAGGACTGAGCAACTTCACTTTCACTTTTCACTTTCATGCATTGGAGAAGGAAATGGCAACCCACTCCAGTGTTCTTGCCTGGAGAATCCCAGGGACAGGGGAGCCTGGTGGGCTGCCGTCTGTGGGATCGCACAGAGTCGGACATGACTGAAGTGACTTAGCAGCAGCCCAGGTGAGCCTATGAAGAATGTCATAGTCCAGGAGCAAAATTGCTGATGAGAATCAGGGTGATGATGCAGGCCCTGCATTCCTTCATCAGGCGATGATGGATAAATTGTGACCTTTTCTGAAATGAAGAATGCTTCATCGAGTAGTTAATATCTTCCATTTGGTGAGGGTTTCAGTTCTGCAGAAGAGCTCAAAGATCCTGTCATATGTATTCCTTGAGGGGGAACCAGGACCCTACCCCAAGGCTGTTCCTCTCTTGTCTCGGTATGCCCTCCTTTCCCTGATTAGCAACTGTTTGAACTAGCCCTTTGGCACTCAGAGAAGGGACACAGCAAGGCTTTTGTGTTCAGGAGCCCCATATGGTCCTTCTCAGTTCCAGATAGACCTGGGGCTGCCAAGCGGCATCAGCAAAGATAGCACCGTCACAAGGGCTTGAGTGTTTAAAGGCATCCTCAGTCCTGACAGAATCCAGAAGAGGATACATCGAGGGAGTGGTCTTGAATCTCTAAGCACTGGCAGAGGCCAACCCAACTAAGACAGTGGGAGGAGACCAGGGATCAGGGGGATGTAAGCAGAGCACAAGCAGCACACGAGGGTGTCTGTGTCAGCTCGGGGACCCATAGCAAAGCCCCTCCGATGGGGTGGCCCAAACAGCTGACCCTTACATCCTCACAGCTCTGAAGGCTGGAAGTCCAAGATCAGGGTCGGCAGGGCGACTCCCTCTGAGGCCTCGCTCCTTGGTGTGTAGACGGCTGTCACCTACCTATGTCCTCACACGGTCCTTCCTCTGTGTGTGTCTGTGTCCTAATCTCCTCTTCATCAGGACACCACTCATATTGGATTAGAGCTCATCCTAATGGCCTTGTTTAGCTTGATTACCTTTTTAAAGACCTTGTCCCCAGATACGGTCCACTCTGCATTTGAGAGACTTCCATAATTCCTCAACAACCCTGGGGAAATACAGACGGCATCCGCAGGTCAGGGTTCTGGAGAAAATGCCAGATGCAGCCTGCTCACGGCAGGGACAGAGGATCTGGCAGCTCCTTCTAGGGGTTTAATGAGCACAGTCATTAAAGCCATTAGTCAGGGTCCCCTCAGCCCCCAGCTGACCTGGTAGCCTGTGGTTCTCTAATTACGCTCCAGCGCTGAGATCCCCTGGTGTCTCCACAGAGTAGCCACCAGATGAGCTAATTTGCCTCGAGTCACTGCTCTGGAAGGACTATCAGTTCTCTGAAAAATATTCTAAAGATAATCTACACCCTTGGCTGAGCTAAGGAAGGCTTGTCTATTTTGTTCTCAACTCCTCCCCATTCCGAGCACAGAGGCCTTGTGTTTAACAGGTGTTTCTGACACAAAGAGCGGGGGGTGCAGTGGAGGAGCTTCATCACCCCCGGTGCTCTTCCTCTTCACAGAGAACACCCTTCCACACGCAGGTATGTGTGCTCCCACACACTCCCACACACTCACAAACACGCAGCTTCTGCAGGCCCGCTTAGCAGAGTCAGACACCACCTTCACATGGCACGTGAATTATTGCCCTGCTGCCGCAATCAGGTTCCTCTTTTGGAGTCACTTGGTCTGGCTAGGAGTTCTGCTCAGCTGCTGTTTGCCTTTGTGTCACTTATGAGGAGAGTGTTAAAAAGCTAATTCATAGTGAGCACAGGATTGGGGCAGACCAAATTTCCTTGGCCCAGGCTGTGCCAATGGTGTTTGCTGTAAATTCCAAGTCAACTGACACTTCATTACATGCTCCACGTGGTGCTGGCTTAGAAATGCTTCATAAACCTGAGTTCAGTTGCCTTCACATGCATGGAAGAGAATGACATTTCTTAAGAAAAGAATCTGCATGGCAGACTTGCTTAATTCAGACCATCACCCCATCCCACTCATCCTGCCTAGCGGGAGTTTGCTACCCCCTTCCTGGTGGCAGCCCTGGCTTTGCAGAGGCCTCCCTGTGGTGTCCTTGAGTAGGTGCCGGGGTCAGTGGCCTAGAGCTGACCTGCTGGGCTCAGAGCTTCCAGAGGCAGGAGCCCCTGTTGCCCTGCTAAGGAGGAGGTGGCTCTGACTCCCAGTGGGGACTCAGCTCAGTGTACACCCACCTTTTCAGCTACACGTGACTTGGGATAACAGCTGAGACTTCCTCACTTAAGCAGGACTGAAATAATGATGTATTATGAATAATAATATGGACTAACTGAAAGGCCAAAACATGCCAGGCCCTCTATAACATAGATATGCCAGACCCTTTATAACATAGAGATGAATCTAGATTGTGACCAGTAGCAGAGAGACCACCAAACGGGGGCAGCGGTCTTAGAAGTAGTGCAGGTGATGGCCCTGTATCATGCAGGGGCCTCCAAGAAGTGCAGGGAGCAGGGAACTTTCTAGGACAGGAGGTGGCAAACCTCCTGCAAAGGACTAGACAGTACATGTTGTAGGCTGTGTGACGTACACCGCCTTTATCCAACCCTAATGTAGCAGAGACATCTCTGGATGAGTGGCCAGTGCAACCCAATCCACTGAACAGGTGGTGGTGGGCAGCCTGCCGATTCTGAGCTGGGACAGGGGGAAGGAGTGGATCACTTATTTGCAGGGGGCTGCATCTACTTCCAGGACAGTTTAAAGGTAAAACTGTTATTACGACACTTCTCTCTCTCTTTTTCTGATGGTATTAATCTACTGAAGTGGTATTTTAAAATAATGATTATGTTTTCCCTTTCTTAAAAATTGTGAAGGAACAATGTAGTCATTATAAAATTATTAGAGAATAGAGGAAGCCAAAAGGAAGAAAATCAAATTACTGGGCTACCTTTCAACTTGTTTCTTCTTTTGCTATGCTCACAGACACTCACAAGGAGCGGTGGGGAGTGGCGGGGAAAGGGAGGTAGCACAGATCAGGCTAGGGGCTCGCAGACACACATCACCTCCTGGTCCTTGCAGATTAAGCCTCCCCGGTGGGTGGGTGTGTGTCTCCCTGTGGGAGAGCTACTGGGTCTCTGCTGAAGGCTTGCCCCCAGCAGGAGCAGTCTTCTAGCCTCTGACTGCAGTGATGGCTGAAGGCCCATCTCCAAAGGCAAGAATTCCTGCTAGGTGAGGGGACTGGCAGTAGAGCTGGTCCCACTCACCCTCTTGGTTCCCTCAGTTAACATCAGTTGGGCATCATCTCTGTGTCCAGCAACCTTCTAGGCCCTGAGCCAACAAGACAAAACTGGGAACTTTCATTCTCACAGGGAACCTGAATTAAAGCAAACAAATATTGTGAAAATGATCACTTAAATTTTGTGGAGTGATGCCTGTAAATAATACACTGGGAAGTAGGGTAGTCGGTTTAGGGGTGGCAAGGAACCAAGCCTAGGGGGGTGATAAGGACATGGGGGTTGAGCGGTCCAGACAAAGAGCAAGTTCAAACAACCTGGGAGGGGCCAGGGCTGTGACCAGAAGGGCCCTGTGGGTAGAACGAAGGATTCAGATGAAGAGCAGAGTGGGAACGGTTGGGGTAGAAGGGAGAACTGGAGTTGGCAGGGCCTTTTGCTATGGAGAGACTTTGATTTTATGAGCGCAATAGGAAGTCCGTGGAGGATTTCAGGCAGGAGAGCTGTGTAACCTGACTTAACACTTTCCAAACCTGGCTTCTGCTGTTTGAGGGGAACAGGCTGGGCAGGAAGAGGGGAAGCAGGAGGGGCTGCAGGGCAAGCGCTGGTGGCAAGGATGCCCTGGTCCTGCACCTCTGGAGTGGGGAGTTGGCAGGACCCCTGAAAGCTGGGAGCAGAGAGAGAACAACCTGAGAAACTCTTGCTCCGAGGTAGGAAGGTAGGCTTCTGGATGGGTAAGCTGGGGGCCCTTCAGCATCTGGGTGCTGAGTAAGTGACTTAGGTGGGTCAGGAGCTCTTCTGAGAGGACTTTCTGACCAGTCCTGATCAGTTAGCCTCCTTGTCTGCAGTGATGGCCTGTAATAGCCTCTGCCCTCCCAGCCCCCCACCCCGACCCCAGGCCTCCCACTGACCTGAGAACCTCCGACCAGAAGGGCCACCCAGGTTGTCGCCATGTACTCCAGCTCAGCCTGTCAGAGCAGGCAGCCTCAGGTATCCATGGAGAAGCCGGGGGGAGGTCCAAGGGCCCCCATCGCCCTGGGGAGATGGGTCTCCGCACAGCCCCCGTGGGCCCAGCTGTCCCTTTGGAAAGAAGCACTGGACACTCTTGTAATCAGCAGTCACACTGCGGTCTTACTCCACTACATCTGCAAAATAAGCAAAGCTTTCAGTACTTTCTGTTTTCTCTGCATGAGTATGTATGTTTCTAATCAACTCATGGCAGTTGTAAAGGTATCTAATGAGAGTTGTAAACGGTGGATGCCTCTGCATGAACAGCTCTCTGCTCTGACCCAGGGCTGCCCATGGGACATCCTCAGGAAGCCACACGAGGCCCACCACTTTGATGTACGTTCTGGGCTGGGGGCAGGGCAGGGCTCTGGGAAGGGGCTGGCTGATATCCTGTGTACATTACAATCCCTGAGGGCCCAGGCTTCCCATAAAAATGGAAGCAGAGGTGATGGTAATGTAGGGGGCCTGATTGATCAGGAGCCCCCACGCTACACACTGGTGGGGGAGGTGGGCCAGGGGCTTCCTGTACTTCGTCCGCTCTTGTAGCTGAGAAAGAAGTGGGACTTGGCAGGCCAATCTGTCAACTCCCTCCCTGCCTTCTCTCCACATTTGGCACAGGCACTGAGTTTATGGGCCACATGGCAGGAAGTCCACAACAGTTATGCTGACAGAAACCAGGAGAGGCCATTTTCCAGAGACCCAGCCCAGAGAGTCCTGCCAAGAGGTAGGGGAGGAGGCCCTCCATGGGACTACGGCCATGCACAGCACCGGGACTCCCTGTTCCGTAAAGACATTGTCTATCATAAATTCAGAAAACTCCAGAGCTAACAATGTTTGTACAAATCATTTTGTTCATTGTCTGTTTTACGGTGAAGAAGATCCAGGGAAGGGAGGCAACTTTCCTAGAATATTGGCAAAGGCAGGACTGGTACCAATTTCCTGATTCTTCATTCCCAGGAAGAGAACATAGAGTGCTTTACCCTCTCCAGCGAAGACATCCAAGCCTCCTGGGCAGGACTCGCCAGACCTATCCAGGGCTATGGCACTCACAAAAAAGAATAGGTTTGCATGACCTCCTGTGATAAAGGGATGAGACTTCTTTGGGAACAGACAAACTATGGAGGGGGAGACCTGCCACCCCACACCCACCAGGCTTCAGCACACCTGCCAGAGAGTTCCATGCATGCATGTGCGTATATGTATGTGTGTGCGTGCATGTCCAAGTATGTCTCTGTGTGTTGGCAGCTACATAGAACAGATTTTGCCCTTCCCTGCCTGTCTCTGAGTGGTTTCTTAGAAACCATTACAGATTGCAAAGTCCAAAGAGAATGAAATCCATTTGTTCCTCCACAAATCTCTTTACACTTTCTTATTAGAAGAGACTGGTTCACATGTCTTTTCTCAGATGGAAGAAAAGAAAGCCACAAATAGATCAAATAATTTTCTTACCTCATTCAAAATATTTGAGATCAAGTGAAATGTGATGAATATTTGTAATGAACTGAACCCACATCCCAGACCCAGAAAAAGATAGAAATCAGACAAAGTATTAAAAAGCAGAAATTAAGGCCCAAGTGCCCGTGTTATATTTTGTGAGTACTTGGCCACTCTCATCAGACACCCAACTACGTTAGTTCCAAAAAATAGTGCCAGAAACAAAGTTTGGAATTGATATTTAAGATTGGTTCAGACATGACTGAAGTGACTTAGCATATATATACTCATATACATGCATGGTGTATTCTGAGGAGCACTAAGAAGTGTTCAACAAAAAACAAGGGAGTTATGCAGGGAAATGTGTTTAGAAAACCCTTTATAAACACCATTAAGCAGGTTTCTTAGAGTAGTACTTCTCAGGACCTTGAAAATGCTGGCATGCATTGGAGCTCTCTAAGAATGAGAGCAAAAGATAGTTCTGTATTTATTTGACTATAGAATATTTTTTTACTAAAGACCTCACCAGGAGTTGGTGATGGACAGGGAAGCCCGGTATGCTGCAGTCCATGGGGTCACAAAGAGTTGAACATGACTGAGTAACTGAACTGAACTAAACTGAAAGACCTAATTGGTCAGCTATTTTTCCAAAATACCTTTTGGGGGAGAAACATGTCTAGATAAGGCTTTCTAGCACAGTCGAATACAGCGACTCCTGTCTAATGATAGAAGAGGGACAGGATTTACAGACAGCATAGTAAGGACCTCCCATGGACAGAGGAGCCTGGTAGACTGCAGTCCATGAGATCGCGAAGAGTCAGACACAACTGAGCAACTTCACTTTCACTTTTCACTTTCATGCATTGGAGAAGGAAATGGCAACCCACTCCAGTGTTCTTGCCTGGAGAACCCCAGGGACGGGGGAGCCTGGTGGGCTGCCGTCTATGGGGTCGCAGAGAGTTGGACACGACTAAAGTGACTTAGCAGCAGCAGCAGCAGCCACAAAAACAATGGGAAAATAAACTTTCAGATTCTATAAATTAGCGAAAGGCTTGCAACAATTCAAGGAGAATTTATCCAAGATACATTGCTGAAGGTAAAAGCAACAGGCTTGTGGCATTTGAACTCCCTTCCACCCTGTCCAGTTCCATGTTAACCTTGATAACTAGAGCCTTACAATCCTAGTGATTGTGAAACCCACCAACCTTGTAGCCACCAGCGGAACCAGACTGGGTTTGAGGTTCCTCAAAATGTCCCATCTCCAAAGCATTGCCATTATCTACTTGTCTTGAAGATTTCTCGAGAAGTCCCCTATATGTAGACTTGCGTGCTTGCTCAGTCATGTCTGACTTTTGTGACCCCACAGACTGTAGCCTGCCAGGCTCCTCTGTCCTTGGGATTTCCCAGGCAAGAATACTGGAGTGGGTTACCATTTCCTCCTCCAGAGCATCTTGAACTCGAGTCTCCTGTGTCTCCTGCATTGAAGGCAGATTCTTTACCCTTGAGCTACCAGGGAAGCCCCATTATTGATATTTGGCCTGACTCAGAACTCACTCTGCAAGAAAAGCTCTATCCCTGAGAATTTGACAAGAACTATCAGCTGCAATACCAGTTGAGAGAATCAAGAGTCTGGACAAAAATGTAGAAGGAATATCTGGGTACTGAGATACCCCACAGGGGCCCCAAAAAGCTCTGAATTATTTCTGGGGATCAGGAAGGCTGTGCACATGTACAGGGCTGTGCACATGCTAAGGGAAGACCTGAGATAGTCCTAATCACTCAAGTCAGGTTGACCCTGAGGTTCAGCACAAGCAGGAAGTAAGCAGTAAAGCAGAGCTGTAAACTGCACACAGAGAGCCCCCTGAAAAGGGGAGAGGACTTACTAGTTCAAGGCATTTCAGGAAAACTCTGGGCAATCACTAGATGACTACTAAACTAACTGAGCAGAAACTTCAGTGACGGCACAATAGGGAAAACATACTTTACAGAATTAGCCCAGAAAAGTCATTAAACAAGCTAATCAACCATCAAATGAACAAATCCAAATAACAAACCAGCAACAACAAACCCTGGGGGCAGGGCAGGAGTCGTGGTATGTGTGTCTCATTTTGAAAGTCCCATGTTATATTATCAAAAATATTCCGTTTTCAACAAAAACTATGTGATACAGGAAAGAAAGAGAAATTTCTGGCTCATACACTGGAAAATAAGCCTTGAGGAGGTCCAGATATGGGACTTACTAGGCAAACACTTTATCTACTATAAATATATTCAAAGAGCTCGAGGAATTTATGAAAATGATGTCTCAACAAATAGAGAATATCAATAAACATATACAAATTACTAAAAAGAACCAAATAAAATACTGGAGTTTAAAAGTATAATAAGTAAAATGAAAATTTTATTAAAATTAGAAATTTGAGCTAGTAGAAGAATCAGTGAATTGCAGATAAATTAATTGAGATAACCCAATTTAAGGAACAGAAAGAGAAAAGGATGCAGAAAAAGAAACAGAACCTCAGAGACCTGCGAAACATTATCAGTCATGCAGATATATACCTAGAGGGAGTCACAAAAGAAGAGAAAAAGAATATCTGAAGAAATAAAAAGTGAAAGTGAAAGTCACTGAGTCGTGTCTGACTCTTTAGTCCAAGGAATTCTTCGGGCCAGAATACTGGAGTGGGTACCTTTCCCTTCTCCAGGGGATTTTCCCAACCCAGGGATCAAACCCATGTTTCCCACATTGCAGGTGGATTCTTTACCAGATGAGCCACAAGAGAAACCCAAAAAGACTGGAGTGGTTAGTCTATCCCTTCTTCAACAAATCTTCCTGACCCAGAAGTCAATCTTCCTGACCCAGGAATCGAACCAGGGTCTCCTGCATTGCAGGCAGATTCTTTACCAATTGAGCTATCAAGGAAGCCCAATAATCACTTAAAATGACCCCAATTTTATGGCAAACATTAGTATACATATCCAAGAAACTCAGAAAACTTCAAGTGGGATAAACTCAAGGAGATTCATATCTAGATACATCATAGTCAAACTGTAGAAAACCAACCACAAAGAGCATCTCGAGGGCAGCAAGAAAAAAATGTGTCATCACATGAAAAACAGATCACCTCAATGAAATCAACAGTGGATTCCTCACTGAAAATCATTGAGGCCAGAAAACAGTGAGGCAACATATTGAAAATGTTGAAAGAAAAATATAGTCAACCAAGAACTCTATATCCAATAACCCTATCTTTCAAAAATAAATAAAAAATGAAATATTCCCAAATAATCAAAACTAAGAACACTCTTTACTCACAGAACAGCCTTATGAGAAGTACTAAAAGAAGTGCTTCAGGCTAAAATGAAAAGATCCTACGCTTGGATCCATATGGAGAAATAATTGCACTGGTAAAAGTAACTATATATTTATAAAAGACAGAATAAATGCATTTTTATACCTCTTTTCTTCTCCTGTCTGATTTTTAAAATAATTTCTAAAGCAATAGTTATAAAACTATATTGATGGATTGATAATATATAAAGATATAATTCCTATGACTATAATAGACAATAAAGGAGAGAGAAGGGCTGGAGCCATATTGGAACAAAGTCTACTAATGCAAGTAAGCTAATGTCAATCCAAATTGACTTGTAATTGTAGTCCCAATGACAACCACTGAGAATTAACTAAAAACCATATAGTGAAGGAATGTACAACAGAATTAAAATGATATCTAAAAAATGGCATAAAGGAAGTTAATGGTGGAATAGAGAAGCAAAGGCAGAAAATATATGGAAGACAAATGGCAAAATGGCAGATGCAAATCCTGACACCACCAATGACAATAGAAATGGAATAAAAATTTAAATCAAATGTTGAAATTAGCTGAATGTAATAAAAAATTATTAAACTCTGTGTTGTCTATAAGAGGCATCTTTATATTTAAACAGAGAGATAGCTTGAGAGTAAAATGGTGGAAAAGTACATGCCATGCAAACAGTAATTAAAAGAGAACTGAAGTGCTTATACTAGTACCAGGTAAAATAGACTTTAAATTAAAAATTATTACTAGTGACAAGGGAGGATATCTTGTAAAGATAAGTGTCCACTTGTCAGAAAGATATATGATTATATACATAAATGTACCTAGTAACAAAATCCCCCCCCCCAAATTCATGAAGCAAAAGCTGAAAATAAAAGAGAGGCATAGCTAACTAGTTAATAACACAGAGGTTGTGTGTGTGTGTGTGTGTGTGTGTGTGTGTGTTCATTCCTTCAGTCATGTCTGAGGGACATGGATCCTCTGTCTAAGGGATTTTTCTGGCAAGAATATTGGAATGGGTTGCCATTTCCTCCTCAAGGGATCTTCCTAACCCAAGGACTGAACCCACATCTCCAGTGTCTCTTGCACTGGCAGGAAGATTCTTTACCACTGAACCACCTAGGGAGCCCAAAAGGGAGACATAAACAATTAAAAAATAATAGCTGGAGACTTCAATGCTCCACTTCCAATGTGAATGGAATAACTAAGCAGAGGTCCACAAGAAAAGATTTGAACAACAGTATAAACTAACAAGACCTAACAGACATCTATTGTACACTCCATATAATAGCAGGATACAAATTATTCTCAATTACATGTGGAAGATTCCCCAGAATAGACCATATGCTAGGCCATAAAATAAGCCTAAATTAATTTAAAGGGATTGAAGTTTTACCAAGTATTATCTCCAGCCACATAGAACTAAATTTGTTCTTTAGTAGGGCTTCCCAGGTGGTGCTAGTGGTAAAGAACATGTCTGCAAATGCAGTAGATGTAAGAAATGTGGGTTGAATCCCTGGGTTGGGAAGATCCCCTGGAGGAGGGCATGGCAACCCACTCTGGTTTTCTTGCCAGAAAATCCCATAGACTGAGGAGCCTGCTAGGCTACAGTCCATGGGGTCTCAAAGAGTTGTACACAACTGAGGTGACTTAGTGGCATGCACGCAGTTCTTCAATAACAGAAGAACATTTGAGAAATTCACAAATATGTGCAATAAACTACACATCCTTAAATAACCAATGGGTCAAAGTAGAATACACAAGATCAATTAAAAATATTTTGAGATTACCAAAAATAAAACCACAATATACCAACACTAATGAGATATAGCTAAAGCAGTATTTAGAATGAAGTTTATAGCTTTAAACATCTATAGTAAAAAAGAATTTCAAATAACTAACTTAACCTTATAACTTAAGAAACTAGTAAATGAATAGCAAACTCAATCAACAGGAGAAGGAGGTAAATAGTAAAAGTTAGAGTGGAAATAAGTGAAATAGACAATAGAAAACCAAAATAATATCAATATTTTAATACTGATATCAAAATTTTTCAAACCAAAAATTTGAAAAGAAGAACAAAATTAACAAAACTTATTTCAACTAATCAAGAAAAGTAGCAAAAAGTAGCAAAATATTAAAGTCAAGAATGAATGGGTCTAGGTTCGATGCAGAAGGCTTGGGACTGATGAGTGGGGATGATCTGGAGGGATGGGTGGGGAGGGAGGAGGAAGGGAGGGGGTCCGGATTGGGAACTCAGGTACACTTATGGCTGATTTACGTCAATGTATGGCAAAATGAGTACAGTATTGTAAAGCAAAACAAACTAAAAAAATAAAAATTAATAAAAAATAAAAAAGAATGAATGGGTGCATGGGGATGATCCAGAGAGTTGATGTGGGGTGGGGCAGGGGGGTGTTCAAGATTGGGAACTTATGTACACCTGAGATGGAAAAAATAAAAATAAAAAAAAGAATGAATGATGGGATATTACTACTGACTTTATAAAAGTAAAAATAAGTACAAGAAATACAATGTACAAAGAAAAGAAAGTGAAGTTGCTGAGTCGTGTCCAATTCTTTGCAACCCTATGGGCTGTAGCCTACCAGGCTCCTCTGTCCATGGAATTTTCCAGGCAAGAGTACTGGGAGTGGGTTGCCATTTCCTTCTCCAACAATGTACAACTATATGCTAATATATTTAATAACAGATAAGATAAACAAATTGACAATAAATATAATGACTCAAAAAGAAATGGTGAATATGACTAGACTTAAAAAACGAGAAGACAAACTGAATTGATAATTTTTAAACTTCCCACAGAAAAAAGTCCATGGCTAGATAGCTTCAACTGGTGAATTCTATCAAATATTTATAGAAGAATTAATACCAATTCTTCATAAACTTCCCCCCAAAATGAGAGGAGAGAATACATCCCAACTTGTTCTATAAAACCAGCATTACCTTGATGCCAGAGCCACACAGATACATTACAAGAAAACAACACAATTACATTCTTCATGAATATAGACATGAAAATCCTTAACAAAACACCAGTAAACTGGATCCAACATATATATAAGATTATGCATCAGGAACAAGTGGGATTTGTTCTAGAAATGCAAATTTGGTGTCATATCTAAAGACCAATAAATATAATACACCTTGTTAATAAAAATAAATGACAAAACTTTGACCTATGATTACCTCAATAGACGTAAAAAAATACTTGACACAATCCAACATCTTTTCATGATAATAACACTCCACATACTAAGAAAAGAAGGGAACCTCTTTAACATATGAAAGAACAGCTCTGAAAATTTCACAGCTAATATCATATTTTGGAGAAGGAAATGGCAGCCCACTCCAATATTCTTGTCTGGAGAACCACACAGACAGTATGAAAAGGTAAAAAGATGTGATGCTGGAAGGTGAGCCTCCCAGGTCTGGATGTGTCCAATTGCTACTGGGGAAGAGCAGAGGGCATTACTAATACCTCTAATAATAATGAAGTGGCTGGGCTAAAACAGAAACAACACTCAGCTGTGAATGTGTCTGGTGGTAAAAGCAAAGTCCATTGCTGTAAAGAAGTATATTGCATAGGAATCTGGAATGTTAGTTCCATCAGTTCAGTTCAGTCACTCAGTCGTGTGACTGCAGCATGCCAGGCCTCCCTGTCCATCACCAACACCCAGAGCTTGCTCAAACTCATGACCATAGTCTGTGATACTATCCAACCATCTCATCCTCTGTCGTCCCCTTCTCTTCCTGACTTCAGTCTTTCCCAGCATCGGGGTTTTTTCCAATGAATCAGTTCTTTGCATCAGGTAGCCAAAGTATTGGGGCTAGTTAGTTCCATGAATCAAGGTAAATTGGACATAGTCAAGCAGGAGACGGAAAGATTGAACATCAACATCTTAAGAATCAGTGAACTAAAATAGATGGGGATAAGGGAATTTAATTCTACTACTATTAATATCTACTACTGTGGGTTAAAATCCCTTAGAAGAAATGGAATAGCCCTATTAGTCAACAAAAAAATCCAAAAAAACCTCAAAATTTTTTGAGGTGCATGCAACCTCAAAAATGACAGATCTCTGTTAGTTTCCAGAGAAAACCATTCAACATCACAGCAATGCAAGTCTATGCTCCAACCACTGATGCCAAAGAAGCTTAAGCTGACCAGTTCTACAACACTTTCTACAATTAACACCAAAAAAGATATTCTTTTCATCACAGGGAATTGGAATGCAAAAGTAGAAAGTCAAAAGATAACCTGGAGTAACAGAAAAGTTTGACCTTGAAGTACAGAATGAATCAAAGCAAACGCCAGCAGAGTTTTGCCAAGATCATAGCAAGCATCGTTTTCCAACAACCCAAGAGAAAACTCCACACATGGACATCACCAGATGGTCAGTACTGAAATTAGATTGATTATGTTCTTTGTAGCTAAAGATGGAAAAGCTGTATACGGTCAGGAAAAACAAGACCTGGAGCTGACTGTGGTTCAGATCATCAGCTCCTTATTGCAAAATTCAGGCTTAAATTGAAGAAAGTAAGGAAAACCACTAGGCCATTCAGCTATTACCTAAATAAAATTTCTTATGATTATAAAGTATAGGTGATGAATAGATTCAAGGGATTAGATCTGGTAGATAAAGTGCCTCAAAGACTATGGATGGAAGTATGTGACATTGTACAGGAGGCGATGACCAAAGCCATCCAAAAGAGATGCAAGAAGGCAAAGCAGATGTCTGAGGAAGTTTTACAAATAGCTGGGGAAAGAAGAGAAGCAAAAGACAAGGGAGAAAGGGAAAGATATATCCAACAGAATGCACAGTTTCAAAGAATAAGGAGAGATAGGAAGGCCTTCTTATCAGGATACAGGATGCTTGGGGCTGGTGCGCTGGGATGACCCAGAGAGATGGTATGGGGAGGGAGGAGGGAGGGGGATTCAGGATTGGGAACACATGTACACCCATGGCAGATTCATGTTGATGTATGGCAAAACCAATATAGTGTTGTAAATTAAAATTAAAAAAACAAATTAATTTTTAAAAAAGAAGGCCTTCTTAAATGAACAATGCAAAGAAATAGAGGAAAACAATGGAATGCAAAAGACTGGAGATCTCATCAAGAAAACTGGATTTATCAAGGGAACATTTTATGCAAGGATAGGCATGATGAAGAGCAGAAATGGTAAAGCTCCTAATAGAAGCAGGAGAGATTAAGAAGAGGTGACAAGAACAGAACTACACAAAAAAGGTCTTAATGACCCAGATAACCACGATGGTGTTATCACTCACCTAGAGAGGGACATCCTGATGTGTGATGTCAAGTGGGCCTTAGGAAGCATTACTATGAACAAAGCTAGTGGGGATGACAAAATTCCAGTTGAGCTATTCTAAAAGATAAAGTGCTTTCACTCAATATGCCAGCAAATTTGGAAAATTCAGCAATGGCCACAAGACTGAAAAAGGTCAGTTTTCATTCCAATCCCAAAGAAGGGCAATGCCAAAGAATGTTCAAAGTACTGTACACTTGTGCTCATTTCACATGCTAGCAAGGTATTGTTCAAAGTCCTTCAAGCCAGGCTTCAGCAGTAAATGAATTGAGAACTTCCAGATGTACTAGCTGAGTTGAGAAAAGGCAAAAGAACCAAAGATCAAATTGCCAACATCCACTGGATCATGAGAAAAGCAAGGGATTTCTAGAAAAATATCTACTTCTGCTTCATTGACTATTCTAAAGCCTTTGACTGTATGGATCACAAGAAACGGTGGAAAATTCTTAAAGAGATGGGAGTACCAGACTACCTTATCTGTCTTAAGAGAAAATTGTATGAGTCCAGAAGAAACAGTTAGAACTGGACATAGAACAACAGACTAGTTCAAAATTGAGAAAGGACTACATCACACAAGGCTATATATTGTAACCTTGTTTATTTAACTTATTTGCATGTGAGATGCCAGGCTAGATGAGTCACAAGCTGGAATCAAGATTTCTGGGAGAAATATCAACAACCTCAGCTATGCAGATGACACCACTCTAATGACAGAAAGTGAAGAGGAACAAAAGAGCCTCTTGATGAGAGTAAAAGAAGAGAGTGAAAAAACTGGCTTGAAATTCACATTCAAAAGCAAAGATCATGGCATCCAGTCCCATCACTTCATGGCAAATGGAAGGGAAAAAAGTGGAAATGGTGACAGATTTTATTTTCTTGGGCTCCAAAATTACTGTGGATGTTGACTGCAGTCATGAAATTAAAAGATGCTTGCTCCTTGGAAAAAAAGCTATGACAAACCTAGACAGCATATTAAAAATCAGAGACATCATTTCATCAACAAAAGTCCATATAGTCAAGGCTGTATTTTTTCCAGTAGTCATGTATGGATGTGAGAGGTGGACCATAAAGAAGGCTGGCTACTGAGAAATGGTGTTGGAGAAGACTCTTGAGAGTCCCTTGGACTGCAAGATCAAACCAGTCAATCCTAAAGGAGATCAACCCTGAATATTCATGGGAAGAACTGATGCTGAAACTGCAATACTTTGGACACCCTGATGTGAAGAGGGGACTCACCTGAAAAGAACCTGATGCTGGGAAAGACTGAAGGCAAAATGAAGGTGGCATAGAATGAGATGATAGCATAATTGAGTCAATTGACATGAATTTGATCCAGCTCTGGGAGATACTGGGAGACAGAGGAAACTGGTATGCTACAGTTCATGGGGTTGCAAACAGTCAGACTCAATGTAGCGACTGAACAACAACAGTATTATATTTAAAGACTGAATGCTTTCCCCCTAGCATTAGGAACAAACTAGGGTGTTCACTCTTGCACTTCTATTCAACACTGGACAGGAGGTTTCAACCAAAGCAGCAGGGCAAGAAAAAGAAATGAAGCACATCCGGATCAAATACAAAGCAAAACTGTCTATATTTGCAGATGACATCACCTCTTATGTAGAAGGTCTTAGGGAATCCACAAGAAAACTATCAGAGTGAATAAACGATTAAAGCTATATCTTTGCAACATTGCAGGACAGAAAAATAAATATCAATTATATTTCTATACACTTGTAATGAATAATCCAAAAATAAAACTCAGAAAACAATTTCATGTACAGTAGAATCAAAAAGAATAAAATTCTTAGGAATAAAAATATAAGATGTGTATACTGACAACTATAAAACAATGAAATAAAGACCCAAATAAATTGTAAGAGTCCCTAGGTTTGTGGATAAAAGGATTTAACACTGTCCATGTCACAATTGTCTTAAATTGATCCACAGATTCAATGTAATCCTTATCAAAATTCCACCAGCTTTTGTGAAAATTGGCAAGTTGACCCAAAAGTTTATATAGAAATGCTAGGGACCCAGAAGAGCCAAAACAATCTTAAAAAAAAAAAAAAAGAAAGAAAGAAAGTTGGAGACCTCACATTTCTTGATTTCAAAATTTACTGTACAGCTTTAGTAATCAAAACAGCATAAGGAAAATATATTTATCAATACAAAAAGAATAGCGTGTCCAGAAATAAGCCCTTACATTTATAATCAGTTGAATTTCTGCAAGGGTACCAAGATAACTGAGGGAAAGAATAGACTTCTCAACAAAGAATATTGGACAACTGGGTATCCACAAATAAAATAATAAATTTGGACTCCCACCACACACCATACCTCAAAATTAACTCAAAATGATCATGGACATAAATGTAAAAGCTAACATCACAAAACTCTGAAAAGAAACTATAATGAATTTTTGCAATCTATGGTTAGGCAATGGCTTCTTAGATATGACACCAAAGCACAAGCAACAAAGGAATTAGAAAAACTGGACTTCACCAAAATTAAGATCGTTTATGCTGTAAATGATACCATCAAGAGAGGGAAAAAACAACACACACAATGGGAGAAATATTATCAAATTAATCTGACAAGGGAATTCTATCCAAAATATATAACAACTCAATAATATCAGTTCAGTTCAGTTCAGTCACTCAGTCATGTCTGACTCTTTGCGACCCCATGAATCGCAGCACG
>SJYA01006112.1:0-22422 GCA_006410615.1 Neotragus moschatus | reverse complement strand
TATTTAAACCCGCAGTGTATCTGAGGACGACACTCGCCCCTAAAAGCTCCCGCGTGGCCCGCAGTGGACGCTCGGTAAACACCAGCCTCTCCACCCTCCTCCCTCTCGCTAGAAAGCTGCCGGGCGCTTCCTGACGGACTGCGGCATCTTCTAGCCTGAGACATACGTGTGTGCACATCTGCTCCCAGAAGTGTGTCTGCAGAGAGTCAGCAGGGTGCTGTTCAAACACTGGGAGACTACAGGTAGCGGAAGTGTCACAGCAAACCGAGAACACGCCTTCATACAGCCCTGGCCCAAATCGTCTCCCCCTCTTGCTGTTTGGGTTTAAGGGCTGTGACCTCCCCAGCAAAGCCTGAGCTGAGGCTCTAAGCCGCAGCGGGGCACGTTTGGGGGCGGGGCTTTGGGAGGGAACAAGGGCTGGAGGGGCCCGATGGGTCAGCGCCCCTATAAGAGGGGACCCGAGCGCTCTCTGCGGACACGGCGAGAAGGCGGCCCTCGGAACACCGGCAAGAGTGCCCTCAGCAGGCGCCGGGGGCCGGGCATCTTGGTCTGGACGTGCAGCCTCCAGAGCCAACAGAGGCCAACCGCCCCGTCTGTGATCCTTTGTTACGGCAGCTGAACTGACTGATACGGGGTCGCTCCTACTTCGAACTGATGAACGATCCGAGGACTGACTTTCAAACATCAATCATGAGCACCCTGGCTCCCCAACCCGCACTCCTGGACCGAGCTGTCCCAAGACAACGCTGCCACTTAGCGGCCAGTGTGAGGGATTACAAGGATTACACCACAGGGGCTTCCTGATAAGGGGGAAGGGGAGTGAAAAAGGCGGCTTAAAATTAAAGACTAAAAAAAGCAAGATCATGGCGTCTGGTCCCATCGCTTCATGGCTAACAGAAGGGGAAAAGGTGAAAGCAGGGGCAGATTTCCTCTTCTTGGCTCTAATATCACTGCGGACGGTGACTGCAGCCGTGACGTTAGCAGACAACTGCTTCTTGGCAGGAAAGCTGTGACAAACCTGGATAGTGTGTCAGAAAGCAACGACATCACTTTGCCAACAAAGGTCCACACAGTCGGGGCTATTTTCTTTCCAGTAGTCACGTCCGAATGTGAGAGCTGGACCAAAAAGAAGGCTGAGTGCTGAAGAATTGATGCTTTTGAATTACGGTACTGGAGAAGATTTGAGAGTCCCTTGGACAGCAAGGAGACTGAACCAGTCAATCTTAAAAGAAATCAACCCTGAATACTCATTGGAAGGACTGATGCTGAAGCTCCAATACTCTGGCCACTGATGCAAACAGCTGACTCATTAGAAAAGCCTCTGATGCTGGGAAGGATTGCAGGCAGCAGAAGAGAGTGAAAGGTCGAAGAGACGGGCTTCACAGTGCAGCTGGGGGTCTGCCGCCAAAACCGTCCACGCTGGTGCAGCATGTGACAGGTGTGTATCAAGGCTGCAGGGAGACGGCTGGCAGACGAAGAGCTCTGGTTCTGAAGGGGGAATAGGAGTTCCCTGGGCAGAGGGGAGCTCATGGGAAGGGGAACGGGGAGGGAGGAAGACTGTCTTTAAAAAATGAAATCAATGTTTTGCTTTTATCAATGCCACACAGCTGGATGGGCGGTATGAAAAGTCACGGCTGCTTCTGCAGGCCTTCTGCACGGCTGCTCACACCACCACCTGCGCTCCAGCCGCGCCCACCACATGTACTCCATCCTGACCCCACCACCTGCGCTCCATCCTGACCCCACCACCTGCGCTCCATCCTCACCCCCATCCACCCACCACCTGCGCTCCATCCTCACCCACCACCTGCGCTCCATCCTCGCCCCACCTGCGTTCCATCCTCACCCCCATCCGCCCACCACCTGGGCTCCATCCTCACCCCACCTGCGCTCCATCCTCACCCCTATCCGCCCACCACCAGCGCTCCATCCTCGCCCCCATCCGCCCACCACCTGCGCTCCATCCGCCCACCACCTGCCCTCCATCCGCACCCCACCACCTGCGCTCCAGCCGCGCCCGCCACCTACACACCCAGGCCCCTGCACACACACATCTGCTTGCGTTCTCACTCCTCTGCCTCCTAGTTCTCTTTTTTTTTTTTTGGCAGCGCCTCATGGCACGTGGGATCTTAGCTCCTTGACTATGGACCGACCCTGTGCCCCTGCGGTGGACATCCGGAGTCTTTGCCCCTGGACCCTGCTTCTAACCAGCACGCTCCTGATGCTCTGCCATGATTTATTCCCCTTTAAAGACTAGTTATCCACGTCCTGCCAGGAAAGCCGAGGGCTCAGCTCCTCCGTCACACAACCCAACACAGGCGGGCCCCAGCTTTGCCTAATCATCACGCTGTGTTCATATTAGGCTGGCTAAGTCTATCTTCCCCACAGTCGGGAGCGCCAGCCAACTATGGGTCTCTCTCCTTTGAGTAACAGCGACATATAAAAATCTGCTTTTCTATTGACCTATAGTCAATGGGTCACCAGGTTCTGGCAACAGCCTCCTCTCCGGGTGCAAACTCTTCAGCCATCTCTCTGCCGCCTTCACTTCCAGGCCACGTGCGCCCTGGAGAATGAAATTCACGGTCCGTGTGCTTCCAGGGCGTCGCAGAAATGCCTGACCCCTCGACCTCTATACAGAAACTGCTCTTTTCCTTCTTGAAACTTAAGAACCATAGTTTCATTTTTGTTCCCGAAGTTCTGAGCTCTCATGAGCCCTGTTCTTGCTGTTGACAATTGCTCGCATCTGATATGTAAACGCAGGGGCCTTTCGAGTGGGGGATCTCGTTTCCTCCTGTTTGGCAGCATTGTCTTGAACGACGTCTTTGCTGACTTCTCTCTCAGGGATTCCATTACTCAGGTGTCAAACCTGCTCACGAGTCCTCGATGACCCGACAACCCCAACCTTCTGCCCATCTCCTCTGCGACTCTGGGCTCACGGCTTTCCAGCCATCGTGACTCCTCACGGGCGCCCTGAAGCCCACCTCACGGCGCTCTGGCCTCTCTTATCACACTGTGGATATGGGGTGTACGTTCTGAAGTCCCCTCCTGCTCTCCAGCTTCCTCCGTTTCTATCTAGCGTCTTTCTTTGTGCCTGTTTGGTGTCTGCCTTTCCCGCTGGCAGTTTTCCCTTAATGACTGGTGATGCTCAGCTGTCTGTTCCCATGTTCAGTTTGAAGCGCCGCACACAGGATGGAAACTCCGGATGTGGTGAGCTGGTCCTACGGTGGGAGGACATGCCCCGGGGGGCCCTCAAGGGGGATATGAAACATGGGGTGCTTGGGGGAGGGGTTCTATTCAGAGGTGACAGCGGGTGCAAAGGCCCTGGGGCAAGCATGTGTCTGGCTGCCTGAGGAGCAGCAGGAGGCTGGCTGTCTGGGGCAGAGGGAGTGAGCTGGGAGCTGTGACATCAGTGAGCAATGTGCTTCCCTGGTGGCGCGAGCAGTAAAGAAGCCGCTTGCCAGTGTAGGCGGATGTAGGAGACGTGGGTTTGATCCGTGGGTTGGGAAGATCCCCCGGAGGAGGGCATGGCAACCCACTCCAGTATTCTTGCCTGGAGAATTTCACAGACAGAGGAGCCTAGTGGGATACAGTCCCTACGGTCACACAGAGTCAGACTCGACTGAAGCAACTTAGCACACACCATGTCAGCAAGGACCCCGCGAACCTGGGCCTACAGGCCCAGCAGGTTCCACCGAAACACCATTTCCAGTCTCACCTGCGTCTCCAACACTCGAGGTCTCCAGGGTGCTGACCTGAGGTCTGGCTAGCGCCCAGCTCTGCCCACTGGTGGCAGGCAGGGCGGCTTCCCCAGTGCTCTTCACCTCTTCTCGCCCCTTCCTGGAGCTGAGGACCAGTGAATGCCTCTCCCGTCGTTCTCACATAATAGGGTCAGGCGCCCACATGCATCCTGACCTTCACACGCTCCCTGGTGACTGAGGGTACTTTTCTCAGCTCGTGAAGAGCAGCATCTGCAAACCGAGCCCCCAGCCCAGCCCAGCCCTGCCCACGTGCCTGGGTCGGGGGTCTCAAGGCCGGCTGGCTGCACAGTGCTCTGTTTAGGGGGACAGCCTGCCCCGTAACGTTAAACTTGTGGAACCTGGGTTCACCGCCTCAGCTGTGGTACAAGGGTTCCAGGGAGAAGCTCCGAGGACTCAACCTCCCCTACCTGGACCAGGCGTCCACCCGGGGCTCCCTGGAGCCCTCAGTCCCCAGGTTTGATGACTCCGACCTCAAGCCAGCTCCTTCCCAGCCTTGGGCTCCACTTCACCACCCCTTCTCTTCACTGTTGCAAATCAATCGGTTAATCAGGAGAATCTCCCTGTCCTGACGCCAGGCTGGATCAGTTCACGGGGCGACCCTTACTCATGCCACGTAAGGGGCAAACGTCAGCCCTGCTTTTCATACGGGATCACGGGTATGCATGCATGTCAGTTGCTCGGCCGTTCCCAACTCTTTGCTATCCCATGGACGACAGCCCGCCAGGCTCCTCTGTCCCCGGGACCAGGCAAGAACACTGGATCAGGTTGCCATTTCCTCCTCCAGAGGGGAGCGCCCTGACCCAGGCATCGAACCTGGGCCTCCTGCACTGCAGGGAGATTCTCTGCCAGCAGAGCCACTGGGATCACGACGGGCTGTGGGACGGGACGGGCTGAGGTCCGTTTGTTTCCTTCCATCCTGTGGGACCTGCATGTCTCGCTCAGAGTCCTCGCCCAGCGGTGGGGGCCCTCCCTGGTCTCCACTCACCCACCTTCCCAGCTGGCTGATCCGCTTTCCTCCAGGCCTGCGCTGATGCCAGGGCCTTTGGGTGCGCCCGTTCTCACCCGTGCCCGCCTGCAGGCGTCTGCGTGGCCCACCGCCTCCTCCCTCCTTCGATCCTGGTCTCCGCTCAAATGTCAGAGGTCCTGCAAGGCTCCCGTCACTGGAGACACTGTCTCCTGCAGCTCCACCCCCCTCTCTCTACCCACTCACTCACCCTGCCTCCTCTCTCTTCAAGTAGTTTAGCAACCCTGACGCAGCACGCGTCTGTCCGTTTAACTGTTAATCATCAGTCTGACAAACACACACTCCGTGAGAGCAGGGGTGTCCTTCACCGATGTGTCTCCGGGCACCTAGGCGAGAGCGTGGCTCCTCCCGGGAACTTGGCGTGTGCTGTCTGGAAGAACGAACCTGAAACTTGATCCTTCTCCATCACAGATAAACGCGGTCCATCAGCCCCAAACTCGGGTCTCCCGGGTTTCTGCACCCTGATCCAGAGACACGACTTCCTCTTCCCTGTTTCTATGGGAACTCAGAGTCTGAAGCTCAAAGAAGAAGAACTTTTAAAAGAAACGTCTTAAAAATGAGTGGCTTCCCTGACCGCACGCAGGGATCCGGGGAAGTGTTCAGAGGCATCAGCCAGGCCGTGAAGCGGAAGAGGCGGGTGGGGGCGGGCAGTCAGGAGCGGCGGGGACTGGGCCACGGGGGCAACTGCAGAGCTCCCCACGCCAGCCAAACGCCAACATGCACGGCGACTGCCTGGTATGCCCGCTTTTCCCAATTATTCGAGGGTAGCTGGAAATTGGAATTTTATAAGAAATTGCAGTGTTCAATAGAAATAAGAAATTGCAATGTTTAAATATTGGCAAAGAATCTGGCCTTTAAAAACTGGGCAGGCAGCCTGCACTTCCAATGTGGGAGGCATGGGTCCGATCCTTGGTCGGGGAACTAAGACCTCACGTACCACGTGACCTGGCCAAAACACAACAGAAAACTGAGAAAAGGACTCAAAACTACGGGCAGGCCACAGTCTAAGTCTCTGGGTTGAGATCCACCCCCCGGATTGCAGACTGTGGCTTACTCCACCAAGAGCTGGGTACCCAGCCCTGTGGAAGGTCAGCAGATCACCAGCCATGGGGCGGGCACCCACAATGCCGGCTCCTCCCCACCGAGCTGCTTCTAAACACCCCAGAGACACACAGCCAACAGAGAGAAGAGAATCCGGTTGGACTGAAAAACGCAGTTTTCTGATGTCACTCATGGAAAGCGCTCAGATGAAACCTGGCATTTCATCACTCATCCTGCGAGGGTTTAAACACTGCTTCTCGCGGAGCACAGGTGGAGGGGGCTTCAAAGGGGAGAGGCTGAGAAGGTGGCCACCTGCAAGCCTGGAAAAGGGGCCCTCACCAGGAACTGGACAGCCGGCACCTTGACCTTGGCCTCCTCCACCTCCGGCCCCGCGAGAAACAAAGGCCTGCTGTCTGAGCTGCCCCGTCTGTGGGACCTGTCCCAGCAGCCCCGCGGACTGACACACCATGGGCAGCACAAAGGCCGTGATCACATGGCTGTGGGGTCCAGCTCCCGCACCGTCCCCAGCGGCTCTCCTTGGTAGCAAGGAGCAGAGATGTGCCCAAGCTGGTGACAGTCTTCGCTGAGGGCAGAGGGGAAACCACGGGAACCGAGGCAGGAGCCTGGCCCAGAGCCGGGTGGCAGGGCGCCAGGCTGAGTGGTTCAGGGCATGGGCAGCAGGAACCAGTGAGCTGGCCGCTGGCCTGCCACCCCCGGGCTCTCATGGGAGCCCCCCGCAGCGGCTGGAGCAGAGGACCACACACCACGGGCTCCGAGCAGCAGGCCTCACCCCGTTCTGGAAGCCACAGCCCAAAGTCAGGCCCGACCCGGGCTGTGGGCAGGGCTGGCTCCCTCCGCAGGCTCCGGGCGAGGGTCCGCCCTGCCTCTTCCGGCTTCTGGGGGCTGCAGGGGCTCTGGGCTCGTGGCTGCATCCCCCGTCTCTTCCTCATCTTCACAGGGCCCCTCCCCCCGTGCTCACCCCTGTAGAAGGACCCTAGAGATGACGCTAGGCCCTCCCAGATAATCCAGACTAACTGCGACCTCAAGATCCTTAGCCGCTTGGTTAAGGTCCCTGCTGTACGAGGTCACAGCTGCAGGTTCCGGAGGTCAGGACCCACCTCTCCTGAGGCCCTTATTTATCAACCCAGCACAGGCCCCCTGCCCTGTGGGGTGGGGCCCCTGCAGCACCCGCCACGCACCTCCCTTGGGGGCGTCCCGTGCCCAGAACTGTCACGGTCACCCCACGCCCTGGGCCCTGGCTCCTGCCCCGTGCCCAGGAGGGCAGGGCCTGCTCCCCAGCAGTGGCCGTGTCTCGGCTCGGGTCTGACGTGTGGTTCCCTCACACCAGGGTCCTCGGGTCCCCCACTCGGCCCTGCTTTCCCGTCTTGTCACCTGCCATAAGGTGCCCCCCTCACCTGGGGGCAGCTGTGCCCACGTGGGGCTGGTCCCTCCACCATCACCCCGCGCCCTGCCCCTCCCCTGGCCCTCTGCCCACCAGATCCAGGGCACCCTTGAGGCTCAGGGGCATGGGTCCCGAAGAGCTGAAGGTCAAGCTGGGACTGCTCTTTGGGTCCATCCTGGGTGGTGGGCCGGGGTCATGTAGGTGGCAGTCCTTCCGAGCTGGGGAGAGGGAGGAGGAAGACCTGTGACCACCTCCAAAGATGAAGGAAGGAGCCACGGCAAGCCTGCGGGGAGGAGGCTGTACGGACGCTATCAGGGTGGAATTTACCGGCACGGCCGCAGACTCTGAACCCTCAACTAGATAAGCTCCTCCAGAGGGCCTCTGTGTGTGCATGTGTGTGTCTACGTGGTGCGTGTGTGTGTGTGTATCTGTGTGCACGTGTGTGTCCGTGTGTACGCACATGTGTTTCTGTGTGTCTGTGTGTACATATACATGTCTATGTGTCTCTGTGTGTGCAGTATGTGTCTATGTCTATGTATCCATGTCCATGTGTGTGCCCGTGTGTGTCCATGTGTCTGTGTGCACATGTGTCTCTGTGTGTCCACATGAGTGCAGTGTGTCCGTATCTATGTGTGCATGTCCATGTGTGCACAGGTGTGTGTCTATGTGTTGGTGTGTGCACGTGTCTGTGTGCTGATGTATGTCTGTGTGTGCACGTGTTTGTTCATGTGTCTCTGTGCACACGTGTGTCTGTGTGTGCCCATGTGTGTGCAGTGTGTCTGTATCTAAGTGTGCATGTCCATGTGTGTGCAGGTGTGTGCCTATGTATTGGTGTGTACACGTATCTGTGGGCTGATGTGTGTCTCTGTGCACGTGTGTATTCATGTGTCTATGCACACGTGCGTCTGTGTGTGCACGTGTGTGCAATGTGTAACTATGTGTGCATGTCCGTGTGTGCGCAGGTGTGTGTCTGTGTGCTGATGTGTGCTGATGTGTGTCTGTGTGCCTGTGTGCATCCATGGGTGCACAGGTGTGTGTCTATGTGTTGGTGTGTGCACGTGTCTGTGTGCTGATGTGTGTCTGTGTGCACGTGTGTGTGTGTGGTCTCTGTATCTACGTGTGCACGTCCGTGTGTGCAGGTGTGTGTCTGTATGCTGATGTGGGTCTCTGTGTGCCCGTGTGTGTCCATGTGTGTGCAGGTGTGTGTCTATGTGTTGGTGTGTGCACGTGTCTGTGTGCTGATGTGTGTCTGTGTGCATGTGTGTGTGTGTGGTCTCTGTATCTACGTGCGTATGTCCGTGTGTTTGTGTGTGTCCCTGTGTCTTTGATATAGTTTTATGTTAACTCTGTACTTCCCCCACGTCACCTCATTCCATCTGGCGCAGAAGGCAGTCCTGCAGGAGAGGGGCTGGGACCCTGCCCATGACCTGCACCAGGGAAATACAAGGTTGTGGGAGAGAACACCACCTTGACCTGGCACTAGAGTCCGTGTGGACTGCTACAAGACTCCACACCGCCGGAAAGTCCTACTGTTGAGTCACTAACAGGAAAGAAGTGCGAACAGGCGCCCAGAGGAAACGGCACCCAAGTGCCTGCTAAGTGGATTTCATCAACTTCTCAGAAAAAATACAGCACCTGGAACCCAGATGCCACCCCCCGAATGTCAGGCTGCCTTTGTTGTTGGGCCATCCCCCAGCCCAGTGGCTCCGAGCTCATGGAGAAGGACAGGAGACTCGGTCACTTGTGAGGGGTCACCACCCTGCCCGACATCGTATGTGACCTGGGAGAATGTCCATCCATCTCTGGCTGCGTCCCGGGATGAGGAGCCAAGCCAAAGCTGAAGGAGATGCTCGTAGGTCTGAAGGACAAGAGCCAGGATCTGACACTTCAGGGGGGACCCACGGCCATTCCCATGAACCACGTGTCCCCCAAGAACCCACAGCACCACGGCCACGTCCTGGGCCTCAGAGAGCACGTCACAGATGGAAGGGCTCGAGGAGACGGACTTTATGGCCGTCTGCCAGCTCCGGGCTCGGCTCGGTGGTTTATCACCCGAGACCCGAGGACGGGAACCCCTGCCTTCCTGGCGCCGGCCTTTCTCGTCCCGTCACCTCCCGAGTGACGGTGGAGGAAGGACTCGGGGGCCAAGGCCGTGAGCGACCCTCACCACCCCCTTTGCGCTGTGGACCCCGGCATCCACTCACCTCTCCGTTAGGAGGGGACAGTGGAGACCCGTGTCGCGAGTGCCGCGGGTTAGAGGCTAAGACCCGTGTCGCGAGTGCCGCGGGTTAGAGGCTGAGCCTCGGGCGCAGCCGAGAGCTCTGCTCCCTGCACACGGCCTTCACGGAAAAGACCCAGCAGAGCCTCCTGTGCCCCCACCAGCTCCTGCCTCTGATCCTTCCTCACAGGCCCTCCCTGGAGGACAGCTGGCGTCAGATGTCCGGAACGACCCTCACTGCCTTGCTTTTCCTGTTTTCTACTCTCTCTCTGCTTCTTGATATCTGAGAGCAGCTGCAGAGGGCAGCCTGGGGACCAACACAGCGGTGATGTGTGGGTCGGAGGTAGCTGCTTCTGGAAACACACAGGGGCTGGAGGCCTGCCCTCCAGAACCACAGAGCCCCTGCGGAACGGAGCCGCCGGCGGGCAGGAAGGGTTCAACTCCATCCTCCTGGGCACCAGCCAGGGCTCTCCGGGAAGGACATACAGGATGTGTACACACACAGACACAGAGACACACACACACATATTTATTCTAAGGAACTGGCTCCTGAGACGGTGAGGCCTGGCAAGTGTGAGATCTGGGGTGGGCCAGTGTTGGGAACCCAGGCAGGGTCTCTGTATCACAGTCTGGAGCAGAATTCCTTCTTCTCTGGGAAACCCCAGCTTTTACTCCCAAGACCTCCAGCTGATGGGAGAGGCCCACACACATCACGGAGGCTTCACCTCCTCAACCAAGTCAGCTGAGTGCCGATCTGAACCTACAGTTACTTCACAGCACCAGAGCCTAACCCAGCTGACACCACAGCCGTTCCTCTACCCATTTCCCCACTGGCTCCACGCTCTCTTCACTTAGACCTTCCACCTCCTTAGAATTCTCTCCATCCCATTTCCCTTCAGCTTCAGAACCAGGACATGCTTGCTTCCTGGGACTGAGTGATCCAGAAAGCAAAGGATTCCCTGTTGCTGTTCGCTCCACCCCAGGATGGAAGAGCAGTCACGGGCCAGAGGACGGGCCTGCCTTCTCCCCAGACCAGAGCCTGCGATGGCACTCAGTGGCCTGGAGGCCACAGACACAGCCACTGAGTGATTCAGGAAGCCTAGGCGTCCATCCATGTCTCCCATAAACTGGGCATAAAAATCCTGCCTCGTTGGGCTGTTGAAGATTAAATGAAAATGTACAGAAGAGCATTTGTGAGCTTTGAGATTCTGTGCAACTGGCAAGGGTCGTCATCACCGTAATCATCAACACGCTAGACCATCACCACCACCACCACCAGCATCATCATTAACGTTATAACTGAACTGCTTCTCCCACCGTGATGAAACTGTAGACAAGGCCTCCAGGGAGGTAAGGCTAAGTGAGGTCATAAGGGTGGGAAGCTAGTCAGATAAGACTGCTGTTCCTACAAGAAGAGGAAGAAACACCAGACACCTCTCCTTCTCTCTCTGTCTTCACAGTACACTGAAGAAACGCCAGTGGCCAGGTGCCTGTCTGTAAGCCAGGAAGAGAGCCCTCCCAGAAACCGCGTCTGCCAGCACCTTGACCTTGGACTTCTCGTCTCCAGACTGTGAGGAGTAACGTCTGCTGTTTAAGCCCCCAGTCCGCGCACTTTGTTCAGGCGGCCCGGGGTGACCCAGACAATCACCACCATCACAGTCACGACCTCGGCTATTTAAGAAACATCCGAGCAATGTCGTAGACGTTCCTTCTGCTCTTCCTTCTCTTCCTTCAAAACGCCACCTCTCTCTCTCACGACTCTCAAACCTGAGCAGACGCTGAGGTCTCTAGGGACTTATGAGGACTTGGGACCCGAAGCCCTGCCGCCACACTTTGGATTCAGGGTACTGAAAGGGAAGCCCGAGAACCTGCATTTCTCTCAAGTTCCTGAGTCCTGCTGCTGCTGCTCCAGCCTTTGGATTAAATCATCACCCCAAGTTCGGCCAGATGAAGTCTGTCAAATATCCCAAGGTTTGTTAGAAAAGCCTCTGCTCACAACAGCAGCTGAACACCATCAAGGCTTCCCAGGCGGACAAGCTTGAGCCCTGTTAAACGATGAGGCAAGCTAACATTGCCCCCAAAGTCAACAAAGAGGGGTTCAGTTTTCATCACCAGGAGGGCAAGGATCACGAATGCAACGTGAATGCTGGGGACATTTTACAGGCAAGGGTCCGGAGGCTGAAGTCTCTCTGCACCATGAAAACCCGAGGAGGTGGGGACACGCGAGACAGGGAGGCCAGCTCGCACACCCAGGGAGCCCAGCTCACACAGGGACAGCCAGAGCCGTACTGGGTGTGCCGAGCATCCCAGGCGGATGCTTTGATTCTGCCCCGACCCTCGAACAATGTCTGCAGGGCACAAGGCCCTATTATTCAGGAGTAATTGTCTTCCTGAACCATTTGGGGCTCTTGATTGATTATTGTTTGCAAAATGGAGACAGATGGCCTCGGGTGTGAGGCGGGGGTGGATCTGTTGCGGGGCGGGGGACGGGCAGGGGCGGTGGTGCAGAAGGGTTCCTGCCAGGACTCCTGGAAGAAGGGGGGATCTCCCCAAAGTAGTCACTGCCTGGGGGGACAGGACAGGAGTGGGGACTCACGGGGGGCGTGGTTTGCCAACAGTGACCTTCTGTCCTGGATGCCACACACAACTCACTCCCCTGGGGAGTCAGGTGGCAGTTACAAACCTCTGCCCAGACGGTAGCAATGGCTCTGTGGTACCGTCCATGTGCCAACCCATGTCAAAGGGCACTGCTGCTGTGGTTCTTCAGTCGCTCAGTTGTGTCCTGCTCTCTGTGACCCCGTGGACTGCAGCACGCCAGGCCTCCCTGTCCCTCACCAACGCCCAGAGTTTGCCCAAGCTCATACGTGTCCATTGAGTCAGTGATGCCATCCAACGGTCTCATCCTCTGCTGCCCTCTTCTCCTTTGGCCTTCAATCTTTCCCAGCCAAGGGCATTCGCTGCTGTTTCCTAAGCAATTTAAGTACTGTCTGACTTCCAAAAAAGGGCCATGGAAATGTATCACTTAATAGCAACAAGATATTTAAACTGAGACCACCGACCCATGGATGAGTCCCACCACAACGTAGCAAGAGCCCACACTCCCTCATTATCACCACTGCGAAGAGGACATGCTTTGAGGACACGCTTTAGACCCAACAGCACACCAGGAACTCACCTCCACGACCCACTTCACATTAGATACCTTTAAGCCCCAGACGCAGAGTAAAGCCCAGGCCTGCCGCTGCTCATGAGCTGAGCAAACTTACTAACGATGACTGTTAAACGCCCAGGTTCCTCTGGGGATTGAGCTGACTCATTTTCAAGCCATCACGGGCTTTCCCAGCGGCTCAGTGGTAAAGAATCTGCCTGCCAATGCGAGAGACACGGGTTTGATCCCTGAGCCATGATGGTCCCACATGCCTATGGAGCCAGGAAGTCTGGGCTTTACTGTGAGGTCCGGGCAAGGGGGCCAAAGACAGAAAGACCACCCCATGACCCCGCAAGTTTGAAACATGCCCGGGCATGCCCGAGCATGCCCAGATTACTCAGGAAGAGAACCCTAGCCCCGATCCCCGCTCAAACAGTAACTAGGGGCGGGCTGACATTCCAAAAACCAACCCCATGACCTGGCCCAATCAAGCGCCGACACGGAGCCCTTGACCGCCAACCACCATTGCAACTCACACTTTTCACCTTGTTTGGAAAGGATCCAGCTTGAGCAACGACCCCGGCTATAAAGCCCCATCCCCACCCCACATACCTCGCAGACTCCCTTTCTTTGCTCGCCTACCCCCGGGAGTTCTGCTGGAGAGCAACCGCCCAATAAAGGCCTTGATCAGGGTCCCTAGGCGTGGCTCTTCTTTCCGCGGCGTTTCTTACAGTTACGACTACTGGGCCTGTGCTCAAGAGCCTGTGTGCTGTGATGACTGAAGCCCACGCGCCTACAGCCCGTGCTCAGCAACAGAGAGGCCACTGCAGTGAGGAGCCACACAGCGCAACTAGCGAGCGGCCGCCACGAGACACAAACAAACCCACACAGCAATGGAGACCCAGCACAGCCCAAACCAGTAATTTTTAAAAAGATATCAAACCCATCTACATTACTCATATCTGAGCAGCGGAATCCCTCATGGCTCAGCGGGTAAAAAATCAGCTGCAATTCAGGAGACACGGCGCTGCAGGTTCGATCCCTGGGTTGGAAAGACCCCTTGGAGGAGGAAATGGTTAACCCACCCCGGTATTCCTGTCTGAAAAATCCCATGGACAGAGGAGCCTGGGGGGCTGCAGTCCACGGCACCGCAAAGAGTCGGACACAACCGAGAGCTGACGCAATGACAAGGAGAGGACGAGGCAAGTCACCCATGGAAGCCAGGTCTAAACGTAAGAGCTCTCTCTGTTCAGGAAGGTGTAAAAATTCTTTCCAGATAAAAAGAATCACAGTCACCTCAATGTTCAGTTTGAGGAGAGAGCCGACTGTGTTTAGGAAGAAAAAGCATTTCTGTAACTTTGGGCGTTTAGCCAAAAAAAAAAAAAGTTCTTTCATCCTAAACCATCTGGTCAGCTGCATCAAAATTCGATGAGCCTCACGTTTATAAAACGGGGTATTACTCAGCCACAAAAAGGGATGAAGCCGCGATATACCCGAGAACACAGATGGACCGTGAAAAGGCCGTGCTGAGTGAAAGACGCTCAGCACAAAAGACCACGTACGGCACCAGCCCCCGCTCCTGCAACGTCCAGAGGCAGCTCATCCCTGGGACAGAGGGAAGTGAGCGTGTCCAGGGGCCGCGGGAGGGAGGAGCAGGGAGCGACTTTTCTGGGTTCAGAGCTTCCCTTGGGCTGATGAGAAACCACACAGAGGGGGTGCCACCACCGTGCCAGGTGCCCACGGCCACTCAGCTGCACGGCTGCGATGGTACGTTCTGTGTAATACACATTTTACCACAGTTTAAAAAGCAGGACCCTGGCTCTTTGCTCCACTTCATAACCCCGTGGCCGCTTGGAGCTGGGTTGCTGACCCCCTACCCGGGACAGCAGGCCATGTTGGGGCACCGGACGGATGGCAAGCCACCCCCTGCCCCCAAGAGACTGTCCCCACTCACACGACGGGCAGCGAAGCCAGCACTGCCCGCCGCCGCCACGACAACGTCCGCGTCTTTCTGCTTTTCCCAAACTACCTTCGTGAATCGCCCCCGGAGGCGTGGCTAAGGCATGGCCTTAGCTGTTTGTTCTAATCGGAAGGAAGCTGGTGTGGACAGGTGAACTGAAATAGGGTCGCGCTCCAAACACAGACCCCGCCCCCGACACCAGGGCCGGGCGCTCGCTGACACACGGAGAGGGCACGTGGCCCGGGGGCGTCGCGGGGGCTGGAGGAGCCTGCTTACCTGGAACGGGGTCTGGCTATTGTAGTTCTTCAGTTCCTTATCTCCACCTCGAAACAGAAGCACGCGGGCACAGCTGTCCTGCAGAGGGAAGAAGAGAACTGTTTGCAAATCACGGCACATACATCTAAAGGAGCTTGCTCACAGGGTGGGCTTGCAGGAGTGCAGAGATGTGGAAACGTGGAGTCAACAGGAGGGCATTTCTGCTCACTGGAGCGACCAGGAGGAGGGCAGATGCCCGGACGCCGCCAGCGGAACCTTCACTGCTGCAAAGACTTGGGACGGCGACTCGGCAGAATCTGCAAAAGTTTCACATACACACACCCCACGGCCAGTGATTCTTTTTAAGACTATATCTACCCATGGAGAAAGCTGAGTGCGGAAGAACTGATGCTTTTGAACTGTGGTGTTGGAGAAGACTCTTGAGAGTCCTTTGGACTGCATGGAGATCCAACCAGTCAATCCTAAAGGAAATCAACACTGAATATTCACTGATGCTGGAGCTGAAACTCCAATACTTTGGCCACTTGATACAAAGCTGACTCATTGGAAAAGACCCTGATGGTGGGAAGGACTGAAGGCGGGAGGAGAAGGGGACGACAGAGAATGACATGGTTGGCAGGCATCACCGACTCAGTGGATATGAGTGTGAGCAAGCTTTGGGACTTGGTGATGGACAGGAGGTCTGGCATTCTGTAGTCCACGGGATTGCAGAGTAGGACACGACTTGAGCTACTGAACTGAACTGATGCGTGCGGAAGGAAACGGCAACCCACTCCGGTATTCTTGCCTGGAAAATCCCACAGACAGAGGAGGCTGGCGGGCTACAGTTCACTGGGTGCCAAAGAGTCAGACACGACTGAGCAACTGAGCGTCTTTATAGAGGGCTTCGCTGCTGCTGCTGCTGCCGCCACGTCGCTTCAGTCGTGTCCGACTCTGTGCGACCCCACAGACGGCAGCCCACCAGGCTCCCCCGCACACGCATATAAAATATGTACTAATCGAAAGACCACAAGTAAACCCCAAAAGGAAAGAAGAGAAAACGTGGAGATGGCAAAAATACTCTAGAATAAGGAAAAGTAGGAATGATTCTAGAAGACTCTTAGTTTTCAAAACAGCTTTCTATTGAAGTACAGATGACCCGCGATGTTTCGGGTGCACAGCAAAGCGATCCAGTTACACACACAGACGCACCTTCTGTTTCAGACACTGTTCCATCAGAGGCCGTCACAGGATATCGACACATTTCTCTGAGCCATACAGGAGGTCCTTGTCGCTTATCTGCTTCACGTTTAGCAGGACCTGTATCTGTTCATCCTAAATCCCTGATTTATCCCTCTCCCACTTTCCCCTTTGGTAACCATGTGTCTTTCTGTGTCTACGAGTCTGTTTTGTAAATAAGTTGATTTCAGGTTCCACAGAAAAGTGACAGATATCTTTATCTGGCCCTCTTGGTACGGCAATCTCCAGGTCCTCCCCTGTTGCTGCAGATGGCATTATTTCACTATTCTTATGGCTGAGTGATGTTCCACGGTACATATGTACCACGACTTCTTTATCCACTGCTCTGCTGATGGCATTTAGGTGGCTTCCATCTCCTGGCTATTGTAAAGCGTGCTGCTATGCACACTAGGGTGCAGGGATCTTTTTCAATTAGCATTCTGTCCAGACATGTGCCCAGGAGCGGCATTGCTGGATCATTTGGCATCTCTATGTTTAGTTTCTTACGGAACCTCCATAATATTCTCCACAGAACATTCTTTGCAAAGGCAGTGATAGCAAAAACAAAAGAAACAACATACGCCAATAATACCCTGACTAGAAAAAAATCCAAACTGTCTAACGAGGAAATGTGAGTCTCAGAGCAACAATATAGCTTAGTTTCCCTTCCATTTTAAAGTCTATACTTTAGAAAGCAATGAATAATTCTGAAAAGAAACTACCCGTCGACAGGAATTACTTTCTCAGGAAGGAGAAAGGGTGGGGAGCAAACAGAAGGAATCTTTTGTTGTTTTTTTCTGTACTTACACTTTCTAACGTCCTTAAGAGGCAGCCGATGTTCTTTTCTCACGTCATCTGCACAGTGAAAAGGGATCTGGTCCTGTCCGTTTAGTGAGCCTCCACTATTCACCTGGAGAGGCTCACCCTCTTGGAAGTCCTGATGGGGCGGTGCAGACAAATACCCACAGAGAAGAAGGCACGTGAAGGGAGCTCCTGGGGGGCCTAGTGGTGAGAACTCCGTGCGTTGTCTGCAGGGGCCCAGGTTCAATCCCTGGTCGGGGAACTGAGATCCCGCGAGCCGCACAGAGCGCCGAGTGAAATAAGAGAGAGACAGGCAGAAGCAGTGATGGTACGCGTCCTCTGCCTACTGGACGCAGCTGGGCTGTTACGGACGAGCAGGTCACGTTTGGGGACGAGTATGCAGATGCTCAAGTGTCCACAGGCGCTAGCGCCTCAGGCAGGGGGGCTGCACTGTCTCCCACAGCAAGCCTTTGCCCCAGGCCCATCGCCCTGGTCCACCGCCATCTACAGAGTCCGGAGCAGAGGCAACAGGCATGGCCCCCCAGGCTGGACGCTTGCTAACTGCTGAATGAAGAGGCCATCAGGCAACCGATGGGGGTTTCCACCCAGGGACCGGTTCACGGGGCTGGGCCAGGAGCCCCACCCCAGCCCCAGGGGACCCGCCACCCTGGGATGGACAGGGGCCGAGACCAGGACACACAGCGCAGGAGGGGGACCTGGGCGAACAGCAGCCTGGAGACGAGGCTGGAGATCCAGAGACAGGAGGGGTGGGCGCTGCCCAGGGCGGGGGCTGCGGGGGGGAGCGGTTTGGGGCGATGAAAACGTTCTAATAGTACCTGTGGGGCGGTTAGCCACGGTGCAAGCAGACTGAAAAACACTGAATTGTGTATTTTAGAGAGGCAGACTGCATGGTGTGCGAGAAAACTCTCAATGAAGGTGTCACATATTATCAATAGAAAAGTAAGAGACAGAGTCAGAGAGGTCAAGAGAGACACAGTCAGAGACAGGGAGAGACAGAGACCAAGTGAGAGACACAGACCAAGGGAGAGACAGGGAGAGACGCACGGTCAGAAGGACTAAGAGACACAGAGGCCAAGGGAGACAGGGAGAGACACAGAGAACGCTGGCAGCAAGGTGGCTCTGTGCCCGCCAGGCCCTGCCTGGAGCACGGTGGGGCCGCCCTGACCCTCGAGACCCGGGTGAGGGTCCCGGGGCCTCTATCGCAGGATGATGATATTAATGTAGGGACATCCGTGCACGGAGCAAACAGGAGCTGAGGCAGCGGGACCCTTGTTCTCTGAGCTGCGCTCCGGCAGACACACGGGACAGGGCAGGGTCTGCTCACAAACCCGCCGGCCGCAGGCGGGACGGCTCGGAGTTCTGCAGGAAAGACTGCTGTGGGGCGGCCAGGGTCCCGGGCCTCAGCGGCACACCCGAGTGGCCGTGAGGGTCACTGCAGACTCGGGGTGCACACTGAGGGCCTGGAGGGAGGCTGCCGTCGGGGGCTGCTGTGGCTGGAGAGAGGGCCTGGGGACCACATCAGGCTGGGTCCCCAAGGCAGGCAGAGAGACAGGGGGCCCTTGGGGGGGAGGACAGGCTCCGTGGTGGCAAGAAGGACACGTGCAGAGGTTAGGAGAGAAAAAGAGGGTGGAAGGACACACGGGCGGGAGCCCGCTGCTGAAAGCCCGCTGCTGAAACAGCCAAACGCGTGCGATGCCCTTGGTTCAGATGGTGGGCAGGCCCGCACCGCGTTGACAGGTGGAAACTGCAGGGAAACCCCGTCTCGGCCTACACTGTCTGCACCTTTTCCATGAGTCTGCGTCCAGGTGGTGCTCTGAGTAACTAAAAACACTTAAAAGTTTAAAAGATGGACCTGTGCTTGGCAAACACACCTTTCACACTTGGGGTATGGTTACTCTCAAGCTGTAAAAGAAGGGCCCCGGGTGTTACTTCCAGGGGAGATGAGCCCTGGGTCCTGGCCCAAGGTCACACACCCCGGCCTGAAGCTGGTCCTGTCATTTGATTCTGGGGTCTCACCTCCTGCCCTGCTGGTTCTGTGAAACGGCTTCTACTAGAACTTGGGCTCCTGAGCATTCGGGTCCCGCCCCAGGCTCCTGGCCCCTAGAACTCACCCCACCAACTGGGGCTCGTCAAAGTGTTACTTAAAACAACAGTGTTATCTTGCCTAAGTGAGCAGTGTTCTGCGAAGAGAGAAAAGAGGAAAGGGTATCTGAGAGAGCCCTGGTCCTGAGGGGACACGGGGCCCGTGGATGAGCCAGATTTTGGCAGGTTACCATCCTGGGTGTGGGGGAAGCAGGTGAGAAAGAATAAACTCCGGAGGCAGCCAGCCAGGGCAATGCTCCTTGAGCTCAGGGACCTGAAGGCTGCCTGGGGGCTCATTCTGAACTGAGTTTGCACTAGCCTAAGTGTGCCCTGGCCCGGCTCCAGGTCAGCCAGTGAGGACCCGCCAGGTGACCATCCCAGATGTCCGGAGCCACTGGGGCCCATCAGAAGCCAAGGCAAGAGTCTGGCCCAGCAATTCCATGTAACCGCTCCCCACCGCCCAACAAGGACTTCCACTGAAAACTCATCAGGGGGGTTTATCTCCTAGGAAGCTAAGAATAACCCTTGCCAGGCACTGCCAGTCACACCCTCCCAGGAGGAAGCCAGCCAGGATATCAGAAAACTCCTCCGCTCACCCACAGAGGGACAGCTCTGAGTCAATATTAACCAAGCGCGAGGCACACACCCTGTCATCCTAATAGCTGCCAGTCCTGGAAGGGGGAGAGATTTCAAAACTGAAGGGCAAGTGGTTCATGTGACTTTAGAACGACGACACTCTGTGTGTGTGTGTGTGTGTGTGTGTACAGACAGGTGTACGTGTCTGTGTGCACACGTGTGCACACGTGAGCACAGGTATGTGTGTGCACACACGGATGCTCTGCAGTTCAGAAGGCACATCTCTCCATTCCTCGATTCCACCCTCAGCGAGCCTTGCTAGAGGTAGCAGGAGGCCGATTTCACAGATAAGGCCGTGGAGGCCAGGAAGGCTTGAATGAAAACCTGCAGCTTCAGGAAGCGAGCAAAAGGAGAAGTCCTGACCCAGAGAAGCTGCTAGTGGGAGCCTCGTGGTGCCCGTGCGTGGCTGCTGGCTGCCCTGTGGGACCCCTTGCCCTGGCTTCTGATGGGCCCCAGTGGCTCCGGACATGTGGGACGGTCACCCTTGCGAGGGGATCTCGTGGGACACACTGAGGTCTGTCTTCATCATTTTAAAGGGGCCCCTCAAGTGCAGACACAGACGCACCCTGCGTGTTTTGAGGACAAAGCATCAGGAAGAATATCCAATTATCACCCAGGGATGACTTCTGGAGAAGTGACTACAGTCGCTTAAATGTCACAGACATGAACTGCTCAGCACTCCAAAGTATGAGGCAGGAGTTTGTTTCCAGTTTAGATGATCCCTTGAAACGAGCCCGTCCCGGGAGACGTAAATCTAGGAAGCGTGGACCAATAAAGTGGTGAAGTGCAGAGCAGGGACGCTGCTGCCACCAGAGCGAGGCTGGAACCTGGCTCCAGAGACCNAGGCAGGAGTTTGTTTCCAGTTTAGATGATCCCTTGAAACGAGCCCGTCCCGGGAGACGTAAATCTAGGAAGCGTGGACCAATAAAGTGGTGAAGTGCAGAGCAGGGACGCTGCTGCCACCAGAGCGAGGCTGGAACCTGGCTCCAGAGACCCAACCACTCTCAAGGGCGGTGCCCCAAGGACCACACCACACACACGCCCTGACACGTGGCTTCACCGACTCATGCCCAGTGGAGCATCTTCCTACCTCCAGTCAAGGGGTTACAGGAACGCGTCCCCAAGGCCTGGCAGGCTGGGTTTTGAGCCCGGCTTTGGCGTTCACAGCTGAGCCGCTTGGACTAAGCCTGCGACTCTTGGCCTGTTCAAGGGAATGACAACCAACAGCAGCCTCCAAAGGCTCGTTGGAGGAATCTAAGGGGAATGACTCTGGGACACCTTTCTGCACACCCTCAATGTGTGCTCAGGGGACGATCGCCCCAGGAGGGCCCCCGCAGAGACTCCCACTGGCTACGATGCTGACAACCACGGTGTGGGGTGTGGAAGGGCACAGGGCCCAGCCTGTCTCAAGAGGCCGGCTCCAGAGAGGCAGGGTTTATTTATTCTTTCACCTTCCAGACAAATCTGCCTGGCTTAGTAACTTTTGATATTTCAAACTCCCTCCCTCCCTTCCTTCATTATCCAGGGTAGAAAAACAAACACCAGGCTGTCTACCCGCCTCCCCACCCCCGCCGGGGCTCCTGGAAAGCCAGCCAGCAGACCGAGGGAGCCGGACGATGAGAGGCAGTTTGCTGCTTACAATCAAAGCCCTAATTAGCTGACTTCATAAAAGAATTCAGAATATTCTGATCACAGTGTTTTACTGGAAGTGTACGGATGAGGTCTGCCTAAAACTGATAAAACGCACAGTCAATCCATAGAGCTGATGTTTTCACATTTAATGAGAAGTTTGTTAAGTCAAATTAACAGCGGTACACGGGGCGTCACCATCACCTAGCCACCATCGGCATCACCATTTGCTGTCGCTCAGTCGTGTCCGACTCTTTGCGACCCCATGGACCGCAGCCCACCAGGCTTCCCTGTCCTTCACCATCTCCTGGAGTTTGTGCAAACTCATCCCCATTGCACTGGCGATGCCATCCAACCACCTCATCCTCGTCGCCCCTTTTCTAATTCTTGCCCTCAGTCTTTCCCAGCATCAGGTCTTTCCCAACGAGTTGGTTCTTTGCATCCAGTGCCCAAAGCATCGGAGCTTCGGCTTTAGCATCAGTCCTTCCAATGAATATTCAGGGCTGATTTCCTTTAAGATGGACTGGTTTGATCTCCTTGTTGTTCACGGAGCTCTCAAGAGTCCTCGGCAGCATCACAACTCAAGAGCATCAATTCTTTAATGCTCGGTCTTGTTTATGGTCCCACGCTCACACCCGTACGTGACTACTGGGAAAACCATAGCTTTGAGTGGCATCACCGTCATCACCAGTAACCACCGTCACCACCGTCACCACCGTCATCACCAGTCACCACCGTCACCACCATCATCACCAGTCACCGCCATCACCACCATCATCACCGTCACCACCGCCATCACCACCGTCACCACCATCACCGCCGTCATCACCGTCACCACCATCATCACCGTCATCACCATCATCACCAGTCACCGCCATCACCACCGCCATCACCGCCGTCACCGCCGTCACCACCATCACCGCCGTCACCACCGTCATCACCATCACCACCATCATCACCGTCATCACCATCATCACCAGTCACCGCCATCACCGCCATCATCACCAGTCACCGCCATCACCGCCATCATCACCGTCATCACCGTCATCACCAGTCACCGCCGTCACCACCATCATCACCAGTCACCGCCATCACCGCCGTCATCACCGTCACCACCGCCATCACCGCCATCATCACCGTCATCACCATCATCACCAGTCACCGCCGTCACCACCACCACCATCATCACCATCACAGTCACTTTTACT
>SJYA01006110.1:0-21045 GCA_006410615.1 Neotragus moschatus | reverse complement strand
TCTTATGAGATGTTTTTTATTCCACGCCTTGTTTTTTATTCCAAACACTGCTCTCTGCAGCAGAGATGGACTGATGCCATTCATCACTGTTAAGACTGACAGTCCCTCTTCAGCTCCTCCTCCCTCAGCAGATATCAGGACTTGGCGATCACTCAGGCAGGAAGGACATTGCCCCACATTTTTACCCATCACCTCCTCCTTCTACCAGGATCAGAGTCAAGTTGCCTCCCCCATCTGAGGCATTGTCCTCAGATGGGCAGGACGTTGTAACATCACCAGCTTCTAGAATTCCTGCTTTGGCAAAGCTCGTGGGAACTTAGCTGACACGTTAGGAAGACTCAACCCAGAGCTTGTTGGGAAGAGAGAGGTCACCTAGGGGAGATGGTTCAAGTGAGGGCATATATTTAAAAACATAACCCAGACTGCAGGATGGTAGCATAAGATGGTAGGAATGGCCCTTGGTTTCTAAAGAAAAGGGGGGACCTTTCAAAGTCTGCTGCTGCTGCTAAGTCGCTTCAGTCGTGTCTGACTCTGTGCGACCCCGTGGACTGCAGCCTACCAGGCTCCTCCGTCCATGGGATTNTGCTGCTGCTAAGTCGCTTCAGTCGTGTCTGACTCTGTGCGACCCCGTGGACTGCAGCCTACCAGGCTCCTCCGTCCATGGGATTTTCCAGGCAAGAGTTCTGTCTAGTAGATGTTTAACCTGCCTCTGCCCCTTTCCTGTCGCTTTGGATATTGTCTTTCTAAGGCTCAGTTTTCCCAACTGTAAAATGGAGAGAGGGGTCACAGCACACCCAGCAGGTTGTTTGGGGGGTGAAAATGACATCCTTTATTCCACAGGGTATTGAGCACCTACAGTGCACTCTGAAGGTTCAAGTTTGAGAAAAATCAGACACAAGCCCTGTCCTCCGGTTGCTTACCTACTACAGAGGAGAATGCTATTGTTAAGACTGCCACTTGGGCAGCATCATGAGGAGAAGGACGTGGTACTATTAGAGCCTGTGATGGGGGATTTGACCTGGTCTGGGATGGCTTCCCTGAGGAGGTGGCGCCTGAGCTAAGAAAGAGGGTGTGGAGTTAGCCAGGCAGAGAGGAGGGAAAAACATTCCAGGCAGAAGGAACAGCGAGGGCAAAGTCCTCATAGTAAGAAGGATCATGGAGGCTATGAGAGACCAAAGAAAGGGTAATGTGTCTGAGATGAGAAACCAAAGGGGAACGTGGAACAAACCAGGCTGCAGAGTTAGGCAGGGTACAGGCTAAGTGACTGTAACTGTGAGACCCAAAAGCACAGAGGCTTCAACAAGATGGATGTTAGCAGGAGTTAGCAAACTTTTCCAGGAAAGGGCGGTTCTATGGCTGGAATTAGCTTCCATCTCAGATCCAAGATAGCTTCTCCAGCTCTGCCCATCACATCTGCCTCCCCTCCAGCAAGAAAGAGGAGGAGAGAGGGCAAGCATCATTTTTGCTCACATTCCACAGGACAAGCTTGGTCACATGGCCATATCTAACTACAAGGGAAGCTGAGAAATGTAGTCTTCATTCTGGGTAGCCTTTTGTCCTGCTAAAACTCTTAGTGGATGAAGGGAAGGATAGCTATTGAGGACATCTAGTAGTCTTTGCCACAAGGGGCCAGAGTGGCTTGGGGGACACCAGAAAGAGGTCTGTTTGCAGTGGTCCAGTGGGAGGTGATGCTGACTTGGGACAAGGTCAAGGCTTATCAGGTGGGGAGAATGGAACAAATCTAAGATGTTTGTGAGCCCGAATGAACACTTGACGATTGTTTGGATATGGAGGCAAAGGATAGAGTTGGATGTGGCAAACGTGACCCCTAAGTCCCTGCTGCTGCTGCTGCTAAGTCTTCAGTCGTGTCCGACTCTGTGTGACCCCAGAGACCTGACGAGATAATGAAATGGGTAAAGGGGCCTATGGACCCTGGGGAGCACATGCCCTGTCTAAAGGGGCAGTTGCTCCTTAGCGCCACCAAGTGGCTGCCATAGGGAAGGCAGGCTGAGTGTGTAGGCTCAGCATCCGATGTTCCAAGGGCAATCTGAACATCTAGAGTTTTATGTGAAGCCTCCGAATTTGGACACTTGGGCAAATAAGTAAAAACAAACTTCTCAGTCCCAAGTCCTCTGGCTCATGATGCCTGGGACACCCCCCACCAATGCCACTGCACTCCGTTTACACCTTTGTGACTTGGTTGCCTTCTCACGGTGAAGCCCTCTGTTGCCTGGCTCAGCCTCAGGCTCTCATCCTCTGCCATCCCCACATTCCTGTCTCTTGTGCCCATGAGCGCCTCCTGCAGACTCCTGACTCCATTTTCTCACCAGTCTCCCACCAGAGGCCCCTACCTCTAGAGAAGACAGTCAAAACCATCAGCCTGCTCCCAATCCCCTTAATCGGATCTGCGCCAGTGACCCTTCTGATTAAAACTCCCCATCTGTAATCCCCCTTTAAAGCTGGGGAAGCGGAAACACCATAATAGGAGAGCAAGGCTCGATGGTCCGGAAACCGCTGCCTCCTACGTCCTTGAAAATGTCGTGGGGAGAAACACAGACCTGAGCTGGGAGTCCCAGATCTAATCTTTGCAAGTTGTGTGGCCCTAGAAAAGTCACTTCATTCTCTGAATCTCCTTTTCATTCATTTGCTTGTTCATTTCCTTAACTATTTAGGGAGCACCTGCTCTGTGCCAGGCACCATTTCAGTAACTGGAAATACAACAGTACCAGACAAGCCTGGGCCCTTCTGCAGCTGACATTCTATTTCAGGACACAAAGGGGAAAATTCCAGCACAGCAAGATCAATGCTGTGAAAGGAGAAATTCAGGGGCTGTGAGAGTCCCGAGGGCGGATATTCTCAACCTACACATCAGGGTCAGAGAAGGTTCACTGGAGTTTCAGTGGGCAGTAGGAATCAGCCAGAAGTGGAGAAGAGGGACTTCCCTGTTGGTCCAGTGCATCTTCCAATGCAGTGGATACAGATTCGATGCCTAGTCAGGGAACTAAGATCCCATACGCCTCGGAGCAACTAAACCCACGTGACATAACTAAGACATGAAGCAGCCAAGTAAATAAATAAATGTAACTAATTAAATATTTTTTAAAAAGAGGTGGGAGAGAAAGGGTACTCCAGGCAGAGGCAAGTATCTAGAGGTGTGAGCAACCATGGCAGAGAGTTGTACGAGGTTTTGCTGGGATTCATGACGGAATATGCAATGGGAAATGGACAAAATGGTCTGGAGAGAGAAGGAAGGCGGTCTTAAGACAAAATCCAGATCTCCTTGTTGCCTCCTGCCTCTCTGACCTCATCTGCTCCCACCCTCCACCTAGCTCATGCAGCCCCACCCACACTGAGCTGCTTTCTGTTGCTTGATATGCCGAGCTCATTCCCACCCCAGGGCCTTTGCACGTGCTGAGCTCCTACCTGGAATGTTCAGATTTTTGAATGACACACTCCTCACCTTCAAGTCTCAGAACCAGGACATCTCCCATGAAAGGCCTGCCCTGACCACCCAACCTCATGTGGACGCCGCTAGGCTTCTCTGCTTCTTGGTTTGTTTTTCTCAGTCACATGTAGTGCATAATACTCTCTGACATCATTTTGCTCCTTTATTGGTTTATGGGTTTTTTGGCCTGCATTTCCCTACCAGTTCTTTAAGGCCAGGGAAATTGTCTTTCTTATCCACGCTGCATCTCCAGCAAAGAGCATAGCACTTAGTAAGTGCTCGGTAAATACATGCCTAATAAATGCCAAGAGATCGGAACTTGACGGGGAGTCATTGCAGGGTTTACAGCCGGGCTGCGGCTCGCTCAGATTTCTGCTTCTCTCCTGTAACCCATCAATGTGATTGTGAGGATTAGAAGCAATGGGACAGTCTTTATGGAAAGCAGCCTTTTATTTAACTTATTTGAGGCTTATTTTACACAGCACAGAATTCACCCTTTTCCAATAAGCAATTCAATGACTTTTCAGTAAATTTGCCAAGTTGTACAACCATCATCCTCAATCAATTTTAGAATGTGTTCATCATCCCAGTGAGATCCTTCATGCCCATTGACTGTGACCCCTTGTTCCTACCCCAGCAGCAGCTAACCTGCCTTCTGTCTCTACAGATGCACTTTTCCTGGCCACTTCATATACATGGAATCATACACTATGCAGCCTTTTGTGTCTGACTTCTACTCAGCATAATGTTCTCAAGACTCATCCATATTTTATCATGTATCAGTATTCCGTCCTTTTATGGCTGAATAATATTCCATTGTATAGATAGAAAACGGTTTGTTTCTCCATCAGCTGATGAACATTTTGATTGATTTCCTTTTTTTGGCTCTTACAAATAATGCTGCCATGAAGGTGAAGGTATATGAAAACAGTTTGTAGGACCTGAACACTCGGTACAGCCCTCAGCCCTTCAGAGTTTCTAGAGTCACTGTACAGACTTGACCCCAATGAGCTGTGTGACCGTCAGCTAGTCCCCTCCCCTCTCTGCTTGAGTCCCCTCATCTTCTCAGAGAGGAGCCTGGCCCCTTTTCTGCACAGACATTCTGTGCTTTGTCCATATTCATGGAAGACCAGGGGAGTGTTCAAAGCAAACAATAAACAGCCTGTTTATTGCTGGAGCCAAAGGTAGTCATCCCATGATCAACCACCAGAGGCAAAAAGAAAGTCTTTTTAGGATGCCAAAGGCCTGGGTCCAACACCTCTGAGTCCCTCCCTGGGCGCTCTGACCTGCTAATCTCTTCTCTCAGAGGACCAAAGCTCCCTGCCACATTTGGTGCAGACAGGTGGGCTGCAGGATTCAGAGTCTCTTTGCAGGGAGGGAATTTGGGGACAGTCTGCAAATTCTGGTCCTGGTTCCTGCCTCCCTGCTCCCTGGGTTCCTGGAGTCCTGCCCAAACCTGATTGGGCTCAGATCCCAGGAAAGCCAGGCTGGAGATGCAGAGGCCTGGTCAGGAATTTGAGCTGGGGTCAGAAGGACTGGGCACAGGCTGCTCCCCAGTCCCTGGGGCCCATCCCAGAGATCAGATCAGCACTGTCCACTGGGGAACTTTCCTGCTGGTCCAGTGGTTTAGACTCCACGCTTCCAATGCGGGGGACACAGGTTTGATCCCTGGTCAGGAAACTAAGATCTTACACGTCATGCGGTACAGCCAAAAAATAAAACAGAATCACACAGCTTGAAAAAAATTAAAAGCAAAAAGAATGACTGAGAACTGAGGGGAAAAAAAAACCAGCTTAANTTTAGACTCCACGCTTCCAATGCGGGGGACACAGGTTTGATCCCTGGTCAGGAAACTAAGATCCTACACGTCATGCGGTACAGCCAAAAAATAAAACAGAATCACACAGCTTGAAAAAAATTAAAAGCAAAAAGAATGACTGAGAACTGAGGGGAAAAAAAAACCAGCTTAAAAAAATAAAAACAAACAACAATAACAACAACAACAACAAAAAAACGCTGTTCATCTGGGCTTAAGACTGTTTAGAGGATGCTTGCTGCCTTAGCCAGGCACTGGCGTCCACATACCTAGTCCTGGACTTCCAGAAGCCCCTAGTCCAGAGGCTGGGGGAAGGGGGGACAATAAATTACCCAAATAATAATTTAGTAACATAAAATATATATTAAGTGACTGTTTCGTGGTTCAGTTCAGTTTAGTTGCTCAGTCATGTCTGACTTTGCGACCCCATAGACTGCAACTCTCCAGGCTTCCCGGTCCATCGCCAATTACCAGAGCTTGTGGTAGGTGCTTATTTCCTTTCTTCTCCACTTTAGAGATAAAGAAATGGAGTCTCAGAGAGGGGGAGTGACTTGTCCAAGGCCACACAGCCAGTGGGGAATAATAACACTAGTGCTCGAAGCCAAGTTCAACCAGCTTATAAACAAGATGCTGCGAAATGATAAAAGCAACAAAAGTTGAGCCAGAGGCCTAATGAATTCATTGAATTCCCTTTGCCACCTTGCAATGGCCACCATCCCATTCAAACAGATGAGGAAACCAAGGCACAGAGGGTTCAACTTACGTTGAAAAGCTCCCCAGTCAGGAAGTCTGACCCTGACCCTAAGGGTTTCATCAGGTCTGGAAGAGAAAGCAGTCTCGTGGGCAAGCTGAGGAGAGTGGGTCACACTGTGTTAGCACTCAGGATACTTGATGCATGCGGGCACCAAGGCAGAAGGCGGGCATGCGCTGGCCCTCCCAACCCAAGCCTCAGCCCCTCTCCAGGATGGAGAGAGCCTCTGCCCTAAGCATCTCAGGCTGAGAGGAGGAGAGGGAAGAGCACATTCTTAGGTACAAAGGAGGGGGAGCCGCCCTAGAATAACAGTGCCAAGGACTGTACAATAGGTGGGTGCATAATTCATGCAACTGCCAGCCGACATCAATTATGTGGGCCTCCCCTGGAGTTGTCTGGGGGTTAGAAACTGGAGCAGGCTTCCCTTGCCAGCCTCTGGGGGAAACCAGACCTCCCAGTTCTTAAAGCGGCAGACTCTCCAGGAATCTGCTCCGTCCCCTGCAGCTGCCCTCGCCCGTGGGGCTGGGAGTCAGAGACAGCAGTGCCTCCCTGTGGAGGGAGGACTCAGCCCAAGATCCCCCCGCAGGCCGCCCTGGAAGGTCGGACCCTCCGTGCCCAGCTCTGGGTTGACAAGTCTTTTCCTTCATTCTCCGGCTTCTGAGAAGCTGACTGCTGTATATCCCAGAGTTTCTCAACCTTGGGACTATTAACATCTGGGACCTGATCGTTCTTCGTGGCGGGGGCTGTTCTGTGCATTATAGGATATTTAACAGCATCCCTGTTTCCACCCACCAGCTGCCAGTAACACTCCTCCTCCAAGTCGTGACAACCAAAAATTTCTGCAGAATTTGCCAAATGTCTCCCAGGATGGGGCTGGGGCCATGCCCAGTGAAGAACCACTGGAAGACCCTCATTTTACAAAGAAGGAAGCTGAAGCAAGAAAAGTTGCACTGTCCAAGGCTTCTTGACCAAAACATGGCAGAGCTGAATTCCAGCTCCAGGGCCCACATATTTTTTGTGTTTTTTTTTTTTTTTTTTGACCCCGCTGCCTGGCTTGCAGAATCTCATTTCCCCGACCAGGGATTGAACCCAAGCCCCAGGCCTGAGGACACCTAACCAGGGGACTGCCAAGGAATTCCCCCAGGTCCACATTGCTAACCTCAATGCGAGAATTCCACATGCTTATTCCAATGATCACCTATATATTTTAATGAATATTTAATACATATATCCTTAGCTATGCAAAATCAGCAGTTCTGCAAAGATGATTTCTTAGGACAAGGCTAAAATAAAACCAAGAAAGTAGTGTCTGTTGTTTTTTACTCTTAAGGAAAGTGTGGTACAACTGGTGGTGGCTTCCCAGGTAGCACTAGTGGTAAAGAGCCTGCCTGCCAGTGCAGGAGATGTAAGAGATACGGGTTTGATCCCTGGGTCCCACACCAGTATTCTTGCCTGAAAAATACCGTGGACCGGAGCCTGGTTCAAAGCGTTGCAACGAGTCAGACACAACCGAGCGACTAAGCGAGTGAGCATATAGCACGGGGAGGTCTACTTAATGCTCTGCGGTGACCTGAATGGGAAGGAAGTCCAAAACGGAGGGAATATATGTCTATGTGTGACTGACTCATTTTGAAGTACAGTAAAAACTAACCCAACATTGTAAAGCAGCTACACTCCCATAAAAAGTTAATGAAAAAAATAATAATTTGCTTAGCGATACACACATTTGCATTAAAAACTATGCAGAAAAGGGACTTGGATAAGAGTCCTGGTTATCTCAGGCATAAAGGACACACCGGAAGTGTCGTGTCACTGCTCCACGCCCTGTTTTCTGGGTGTTGGGTTCACAGGTGTTGGTTTGAATACGGCTCATAAATGTACATAAATTAGGTCTGCTTTTGTACGTGTGATATGTCACTTTAGAAGGTTACTATAGAATTTTACTTTTTTAAAATTTATTTTTATTGAAATATAGCTGATTTACAATGTTGTCATTCCAGTGTACAGCAAAGTGATTCAACTATGCATGTATAATTTTACTTTTTCAGTGAGTGCTAATCAAGAAATTAAAACACAAAAGTTTTCTTTTCACCATATGGAGCATGTCAGACAGCAATGCACGCATGCTAAGTCGCTTCAGTCGTGTCCAGCTCTGTGCAACCCTATGGACTGTAGCCGGCCAGGTTCCTCTGTCCATGAGATTCTCCAGGCAAGAATACTGGAGTGGGTTGCCATGGCCTCCTCCAGGCAGCTAAAGCAAAAAAAAAAAAAAAAAACCCAAAACAAGAAGGTGGTGGAATGACAGGCTGTGGAAGTTCTGCGTGGCACGACACTCCCTTTCATCTTCTGAGCTGGCCTGGAAAGACACTGGAGCCCTCCTGCTACCTGTGGTACCCCCAGCGCCTTTCAACATGCCTCAGTCGGCGAAGATGGTTAACAAACAGTAGACCAAATTGAAAACTGACTCTGATCCTGACCTTTCCATGGGTGCTCCGAGAACTTGAGCCCCAGCCAAGAAACACCATGGGAACCAGCTGTCCTAGGCGCTGGGGGTGTAGAGATGAATCTCAGAACCCATCCCTGTCCCCTCCAAAGCTCTCAGGTTCTGGGCGGTGATATGCACACACACACACGCCTGTCATAGGCTCTGTGTGCTAAGTGCCCCCAAGGCTTGGCAAAATGATGAGGGAGCCCCGTGGATGGAGTGGTTGGCCCCTCCAGGGATGACTCCTGCAGGGAGAGGCCATGTGGGCTGGATTTTAAAAGATGGATTGGAATCCACTGGACAGAGAGGAAGAGGCACAAGCCTGCAGAACTGACCAACAACAGTGTGCTACCTGTGGTAGGAGAAACCAAAGAGAGGAGTCAGAGGTCAACCTAGAGGGACTTGCCAACCACGCGTCCTGATCGCAGAATCACTGCAGGGGCCTGAACCCACTCTTGCTCACCCAAACAGCACTGGTGTTTCCTTTCAGGATATGGCAAGCAGTTTCATGTCAAGGGTGAGAAGCGAAGACTAGCCAGTGGCTCAGATGCCGGGTGGTCTGAGCTGACAGGGTGGTGTGTGCTGAGCTATTTCCCCTGTAATGACAGCTGGCATTTATTAGACATTCACTAGGTGCTGCTGGAAGCTGTCCTGAGTGCTCTGTGTGTGCTAACCCATATAACTTCACAGCAGCTCTCGGAGGTAGATACAGTTATTATCATCCCATTTTGCAGATGAAGAAACTGAGGCTTAGAGAGGTTACATGCCTGGCTTAAGGTAAGAAAGTGGAAGCTCTGAGACTTGAACCCGAAACAGCCTGACAGCAGAGCCCAAGCTCTTAACTGCAGCCCTTTTTCAAATCCTCTGTGTCCTCTCTGCCCCTTTTTCTCTGACTCTTTCCTTTAACCCCTGGCTTCTCTCAAAGGTTCAGCTTTCTCTGATTTTTTTTTTTTTTAATGTCTTTTCTGATCCCCTACAACTTGGGAAAAAGTCGCTTGAGGCTTAGGCTTATCACGAAGCTGGTTCAGGCCTAGGTGGTACTCGACTATTTAATTCAGAGGCTTACCATCCCCGTAACCTACCCTCCCCTGGATCCCTGAACTCAAATCTCCCATGATGGACTGGTTCGGCCCAGCCTGGATTTTCTGTCCACCCATGAGTCATTCAGCGGTAGTCAGAATCAACTAATACAGGCTTGGAGCCCTCACCCCCACCTCCAGTTCTTTAGCAGAGGCAGAAGAAAGAGAGGGGCAAGGCTATGAGAAGAGGACAGTTTTGGGGAGGAGTGAGGAGGGCTGATAGATAAGTTTAGGAGTTTCAATTTTCTCCTGAAGAGGCCTGGAAATTTATTAAACAGGAGAGTGATATGATTGGATTTGTATTTTTGAAAAAAGAAAAAAATTACATCTGCTTGCATTTCTGCCTAAGCTGTAGTCTAGCCTAGATTCTATTAATTTCTATAAACATCCAGTGAGCCCAAATATCTGGAGTAGACTCTTTTCTCTTTTTTTTTCTTTTTTTTTTTAAATTTATTTATTCATTTTATTTTTGGCTGTGCTGGGTCTTGGTTGCTGTGCAGACTCTTCTCTGGTTGCAGAGGGCAGAGGCTGCTCTCTAGTTGTGGTATGCGGGCTTCTCATTGCAGAGGCTTCTCTTATTGCAGAGCATGGGCTCCAGAGCTCTCGAGCCTCAACAGTTGCAGCGAGTGGGCTCATCAGCTGGGGTTCCTGGGCTCCAGAGCACTCCAGCCCAGTTTCTCTGCATCATGTGAGATCCTCCTGGACCAATGATCAAACCCACATCCTCACTACCAGCAGGCAGACTCTACCACTGAGCCACCAGGGAAGCCCCCAGATCCTCTTCTTGATTCAGGGAACTCAAAAAGTACTTAAACTGTGATCCTTAGCCTCAAAAATTCATAGTCATACTCTGGAATTACTAACATGAGACCAGGATGTCTATGCCTCCCTGAAAATCATCTGCAAAATCTTGAGTGTTTAGCAAAAAGATCTCTGGTTTTTATCTCATTTCTAATATAAATTTAAGAGCTCATGTACTGGGGGCAGACAAACCCAGGTAAATATCCTGGCTCTGCAGCTGACTAGCTTTGGAAGCCTAGGTTTCCTCATCTCTTCTCTGGAGGTACAATACGATAATGGGATTGTTGTAAGAGTGAAATAAGGGGACTTCCCTGGTGGTCCCAAAGCAGGGGATCCAGGTTTGACCCCTGGTCAGGGAACTAGGTCCCACATGCCACAACAAAGGCCTGGAACAGCCAACGAAATAAATATATTTTGAAAAAGATAATGAAATGAGGAGCTTCATGGAAAGTGACTAGCACAGTGCCTAGCATACAATGAACACTCAGTAAAGGGTAACAATATCATTAGTATCATGTCAGGAAAGCGGTACCCCACTCCATAATATTATGAACCACTGGTATAAATCACGGGACAACAAATTATGACTTGCAGGTTAAATTCAATCCACTGCCAGTTTTTATAAATAAAGTTTTATTGAAACAGCTATGTTCATTCATTTTCATGCTACAGCTGCACAGTTAAGTGGTGGCAACCAAGAATTCATGGGCTTCAAGGTCTTAAATATTTACTATCTTGCCCTTTATAGACAAATTTGATTGACCCTTGGACTTGATGATTAGCTTTAAACCATTTCAATTATCTGGACATCAGTTTCCAAGTCTAGGGCTTCCCTGGTGGCTCAGAGATTAAAACGTTTACCTGCAATGCGGGAGACCTGGGTTTGATCCCTGGGTCGGGAAGATTCCCTGGAGAAGGAAATGGCAACCCACTCCAGTATTCTTGACTGGAGAATCCCATGGATGGAGGAGCCTGGTGGGCTACAGTCCATGGAGTCGCAAAGAGTCGGACATAACTGAGTGACTTCACTTCACTTCACTTCCAAGTCTATGTGATAAATGGATTTGAATAAATCTTTTTATCTCAAACATCCAGCCATTAGCTAATTGACGAGATATGAAAATGCTCTTGAGAGTTGAGGAATGTCCTGCAAACCCAAAGTATTAGGATGACCATCCCAATGCTGGTTGTTAACTAAATCCCACTCTCTTCTCCTCACAGATCCTTGCCATAATTTCCATCATGTTCATCGTCCTCTCCACCATTGCCCTGTCTCTCAACACCCTGCCCGAGCTGCAGAGCCTTGACGAGTTCGGCCAGACCACAGACAACCCCCAGCTGGCCCACGTGGAGGCCGTGTGCATTGCATGGTTCACCATGGAGTACCTACTGAGGTTCCTCTCCTCCCCAAAAAAGTGGAAGTTCTTCAAGGGCCCGCTCAACGCCATTGACTTACTGGCCATTCTGCCATATTACGTCACCATCTTCCTCACTGAATCCAACAAGAGCGTGCTGCAGTTCCAGAACGTCCGCCGCGTGGTCCAGATCTTTCGGATCATGCGTATTCTCCGCATCCTTAAGTTAGCACGGCACTCCACTGGCCTCCAGTCCTTGGGCTTCACTCTGCGGAGGAGCTACAATGAGCTGGGCTTGCTCATCCTTTTCCTCGCCATGGGCATCATGATCTTCTCCAGCCTTGTCTTCTTTGCCGAGAAGGATGAGGATGACACCAAGTTCAAAAGCATCCCAGCCTCTTTCTGGTGGGCCACGATCACCATGACGACCGTTGGGTATGGAGACATCTACCCCAAGACTCTCTTGGGGAAAATTGTGGGGGGTCTCTGCTGCATCGCAGGGGTCCTGGTGATTGCTCTTCCCATCCCCATCATTGTCAATAACTTCTCCGAGTTTTACAAAGAGCAAAAGAGGCAGGAGAAAGCCATCAAGCGGAGAGAGGCTCTGGAGAGAGCCAAGAGGAACGGCAGCATCGTATCCATGAATATGAAGGATGCGTTCCCCCGGAGCATCGAGATGATGGACATTGTGGTTGAGAAAAATGGAGAGAATGTGGGTCAGAAAGACAAAGTGCAAGATAATCACTTGTCTCCCAGCAAATGGAAATGGACCAAGAGGACCCTGTCTGAAACCAGCTCAAGCAAATCCTTTGAAACCAAGGAGCAGGGATCCCCTGAGAAAGCCAGATCATCTTCTAGTCCTCAGCACCTGAACGTCCAGCAGTTGGAAGACATGTACAACAAGATGGCCAAGACCCAATCTCAACCCATTCTCAATACTAAGGAGTCAGCCACCCAGAGCAAACCAAAGGAAGAACTTGAAATGGAGAGTATCCCCAGCCCCGTGGCCCCTCTGCCTACCCGTACAGAAGGGGTCATTGACATGCGAAGCATGTCAAGCATTGATAGCTTCATTAGCTGTGCCACAGACTTCCCTGAAGCCACCAGATTCTCCCACAGCCCTTTGGCATCGCTTCCCAGCAAAACTGGAGGTGGTATGGCCCCAGAGGTTGGCTGGCGGGGAGCTCTGGGTGCCACTGGTGGTAGGTTTGTGGAGGCCAACTCCACCCCAGATGCCAGCCATCACTCCACTTTCTTCATAGAGAGCCCCAAGAGTTCCATGAAGACCACCAACCCCTTGAAGCTCCGAGCTCTTAAAGTCAACTTCATGGAGGGCGATCCCAGTCCGTTAGTCCCCATTCTGGGCATGTACCATGACCCTCTTAGGAACCGGGGGGGTGCTGCGGCAGCTGTGGCGGGACTGGAGTGTGCCACCCTCTTGGACAGGCCTGTGCTGAGTCCAGAGTCCTCCATTTACACCACGGCCAGTGCTCGGACACCCCCCCGGTCGCCCGAGAAACACACAGCAATAGCATTCAACTTCGAAGCAGGTGTCCACCAGTACATTGACGCAGACACGGATGACGAAGGGCAAGTCCTCTACAGTGTGGACTCCAGCCCTCCCAAAAGCCTCCATGGGAACACTAGTCCCAAGTTCAGTGTCGGGACGAGGTCAGAGAAGAACCACTTTGAAAGCTCCCCCTTACCCACCTCCCCTAAGTTCTTAAGACAGAACTGTATTTACTCTACAGAAGCATTGACTGGAAAAGCTCCCAGTGGTCCGGAAAAGTGCAAACTTGAGAACCACATCTCCCCGGATGTCCGTGTGTTGCCGGGGGGCGGAGCCCACGGAAGCTCACGGGATCAGAGCATCTGAACCACCCCCACACTGAGGAGAGACTTCTGGCAGGGTCCAAAGAGGGGTGCTGTTCAGCTTACCTGCCGCGGAGGTTTTCTGCATGAACTCTGAAACCGAGAGGCTCTGCAAAGCCCCCAGAAAGAAGAGAGACTCCAGAGGAAACTCCCTTAAAACCTTGAGAGCTGTTAACGGGTCCATCAGAAGCGAAGCCGGCCAAGCCGAGGGGTATGGCGCCTCCTTGTAACAACTCTACTGCCCTCTTTGGAAGATGACAAGAACAGAACTCGCAGCTACCACTTCCACGTTCTAGACACCACCGAGGCCACCTACTCCTCATTCTTTTCTCCAGGCTCTCCACCACAGCCTCCGAGGGCAACATCTTCATCCCTCCTGGCTTCTGCTGAAGAAGGATGCTGGAACAGGTGGCTGGTCTTCCAAGAGTGGGTTGACCGTTTTGGTTTTGGGTGTTGCCTGGCCACCTCTAGGAACTTCTGTCCATCACTGCTGGATGGATCCCACTGTTAGAAGGCTACCGGGGATGCTGACGTCCTGGGGAAAGCTGCACCATAAGCCAGGATCCCAGCGCAAAACCCTTCCTCAAATGTCTTCATTGACTTCAGTATTCCATAGTACCTGAGGTTTTATTTTGAGATATCATCAGGGTGAGTTGCACCATTTGTACTCAATTCTAATTGCCCCCTGGCAATCTGGAAAGGGTTCAGAAGGCGAGTGCTCAGGCAACAGTATGAACTCTGAGCATTGTGTTAGGGTGGAGAAGGAAAATGCTTTCTGTACATCGCTAGGGTAGACTCAAAAGATATGCAAGTGTCAAATATGCAAAAGAATAGCTTATTCAAAGTGACTGTATGTTACCGAAGAACAGAATAAAATCTGTTTTGTTTTGTTTTTTTTTTAACCTGAAAAAAAACAAAAGGAAAAAAAAAAAATCCCCAATTGAAACGCCCAGTTCAGACTTTTGAATCCTTCCTGCTGAGGCAGGGAAAGTACTTATTATAATAGAATTTCTTTTTTGTTTCCTATGGTATTTAAGTTTTAAGAAAAAAGTTAAAATAAAAAGCACTTTATGTTTTTCAAAAAAAAAAAAAAATCCCCAATTGAAACGCCCAGTTCAGACTTTTGAATCCTTCCTGCTGAGGCAGGGAAAGTACTTATTATAATAGAATTTCTTTTTTGTTTCCTATGGTATTTAAGTTTTAAGAAAAAAGTTAAAATAAAAAGCACTTTATGTTTTTCAAAAAAAAAAAAAAATAGGTTTTACCAGGGACAGTGTCAACATCTCGCACTTTAAAACGAGCATGATTTCCCGTGGGCCACTTCATTGGGACTACAGCTGAGTTTTTGCTCCAGGCGTGTGTCTGGCCACGGTGGGTGATACTGTGCTGGTATTGCTGTCAAAGTCTGTGGGCTCCTCCCCTGTCCCACTCAAGCTTCCCCTTAACCCTCTTGCATCAGAAGGGGTACTTGGCCCTTGCGTGGGGTCCTGTGCTTAAGTCGTGTGTATAGGAAACACGAGCATCGCAGAAGAAGGATGTAGATGGTTGGGCATTGGGTGTTTTACTCTGTTCTCTTTCTTGTCCCCCAGGTGTGGGTGTGTTTTCAGTGTCACTGTCTGTACTAACAGCTCAGCTCTCCTTTCTGCAGCCATCAATGCAGCCAGTACAGACAAAAGCAATAAGTATTTGTGTGCATTGTGAGCAGTTCTGGTTGCTCTCTCTCGGTGTTGGTCTTCCTGTCTTAGTTTGATGACCTGGCGTTGACCTGCCTGATTTTAGCTCAACAGCATGGTGGTGCTGGCCATTCCCCAGTTCAGGAACACTGGGTGGAGCCACTGGTTAGCACGATGCCATGCTGTTGGCCCATCTGTTAGTGAAAATGACACGTTATTGATCTACTTGTCTTCAGTACAATGGGGCAATGTCGTTCTCCTAACACAGTGTTGATGGATGGTGTCTCAAGTACAATAGTGTAGCTCTGCCGATCCTCAATATAGTGCCAGGCATTCGTCTTCCTGATGGAACAAAATGTGGTTTGCCTGTCCTTCACAGAATGTGTTGTTGGTCTGCCTGTTAGTACAATGGCACAATCCAGCTCTCAGTACACAAGCATCACAGAATCCTTCTGCCTACCCTCTGCACAGTGGCATGAGATTGGGCCAACTGTCACAGGTATGATGACACGGGGTCATTCCGCTGCCCTTAAAAACGTGTCCTCTGCTGCACATGCACCCGGGTCGTACTGCTTCTCAGCATCTCCAAGGACTGCAGATCCCTCCAAGAGGGTGCAGTCCTGTTTCTTGCTGCGTTAACACAGTGTCTTGACTCCGGAAGTACCAGAGTACTCTTGCATCAAATCCTAAGGGATTTAAGGGGCAGGGAGTACGAGGCCATCCTGGGCTGGTGGCTCACCGGAAAGAGGAAGTGCGGGGCCCCCCGGGTGCTTTGCTGAGCACACAGTACAAGGGGGCCGGTGGAGGGGTGGCTGGAGGACCGTCTTCCCAGGGCCGTCTCTCGTGTCTCTTGTTTCTGTCTCCATCACATCTGCCATCAGCACAAACGTGAAAATTCAGGGAAAACAAACAAATGCTTTTTGATAAAAGTAAATAGTTGTGATTTCCGATTCAGATATTTTTAGAGCTGATGCTATCTGTAAAAAATTAATAATAATAATAATATAGTCTATTTTACATATCAGGAAAGTGAACATGTTTAAATATAGCCATATATAGTGAGAAGGAACTATCACCCCTTCTTCAAATCGAGGCATTTCATTTGCTGGTTGAAGCAGTCGAGAAGTGTACAGATTAGAAATGGTTTCTTTTTTCTTTTTTTTTTTTAAACAAATAACCAATTGGTGCAACTCTCCTTGTAACCAAAGGCCCTATCTGCCTTGCGTGGTCATGCAGGACCTAGCCCTTTCCTTCCTCATGTATTTTGTCTGAACTTAAAGTAGCATTTTATCGAGTCACTTTTGAAGGATGAATTCAGAAGTATCATGAAGAACCTACCTGTTCAGGCTTAATAGCCAGAGTCCTATAGAGTTCTTATAGAAACAGAATAACTGAAACTCAGCATATACTATGCTTAGAAAGTATTGCATTTTGTTTTGGGTTTTCCTTTTACGTGTGGATGTTATCGTAGGAATATAGTTTTTACCCTGTGCCGATTCAAAATAGAGTATTTTAAGTTTTCCCAGGCCCCCACCTGCCAAAAAGAAACATGCCCAGAGTTTTTAAGATGTGTACACCCTACTTGTATATGTACTGTGTACGCGCACTGGGAAATCTACCTAAGAGTCTCCACTGAGAAGCTAACTTTGATAGACTGGTATTGATGGAGGAGAGAAAAGCAATGGTTTGGAGGCAAATACTGCTTTAACCTGGTGGTCCCACCCATTCCTGAACCAATGAAAGTGGGAGAAAAAGAAAAAAACAAGAAATGTTATTTCGTCCCAAAGAAATGAATCTAGGGGCTGGAGGCGGATGGATGCCTGGTCCCTTCGGCACATTCAGTAAAACTCATCAAAAACTCCAGCAAACTTCCACCATTATCAAAAAGGGCTAGGGACCAGGTCCGGACAGAGCTGAGTGTGTGTGTCAAGACGCAGGCTACATCGAAAACAAGGGACCAGGTAGCTGTGCGCCCTGATCACCCGGGGGGCCGTCGCCGACCAGCAGAGAGAGGTGGGCAAGCTCTGGGGGAGTCCGTTTACTCACCTTTTTATCTTGGGGTAAAGAAAACAATAGGACTTCCGTGCAGTAGATTTCTCAGTGCCTTCTTTAGGAGTTTTATCTCAAGCACACTCAATGGGGAGGGAAAAAAGAGGAAAGAGCATTCATTCCCACAAAGCCCCTTTCTCTCGAGGCGTCGGGGATCGAGAAGGAAGATGACAATGGTGAAACAGCAAAATCCCGAGGAGGCCATTTCCTTTCAACCCACCTGGCTCGCCCTGAGAACTGCTGGTGACGCAGACTTTTTCAGACTGATTACCCAGCCTCTCCTCCGCGTGTCTTAGTATCTGTATGCCTCATCCTTGCCCTTTCTCCTAATATGATCCACGTTTCTAACGAGAAAAAAAAAAAAACAGAACAGTATTCTCTTCTGTAAAACTGTAATGTATTGTTGATGTTTGTAACTATTGTATATTTCTGTCTTGCTCCAAGTCTTGGCTGGAGTGTGTAGTCCACGGGCATGGGGGGAATTTAAAATTTACCAGACAAGGGTCACTCAAGCCCAGTCTCTCTCCTTCTTTCCTTTCCTCATTTCTCTGCCAACTAACTAGTCTCAAGTAACATGACCCCAAGCCTCAGCCTCCAGGCAAGTAACTTTGAATCCTCTGCGAGGGAGGCGAAAAGCCTCTAGCACAGGGTCCTTTGAGAAAGGACTTTTTCTACCACCATGAAGTTGGCAGGACTTGAAAGAGTCCTCCCGTGACTCCCAGCAGGACAGCGGAGAACCTCCAGCCCTGAGCTGAAATTTCCTCACCTCCCACTGCTTACACGACAGCATCCAAATGCTTTACTCAACCCCGGGCGACCCAAACCAGCGCTGGCTACATCCAGAAATAAGAGTTACCTCTGCGTTTTCTGTTGCCATTTTTCTGGCTCTAGAAATATCTGATGCGTGACTACATCACAGGATGTCCACGCATCTCAGAGTAGTCTATTTTTCTGTTCAAATAAAATATATATATAATATATATATATGTATTTTTAGCGAATTTATAATTGGGCCATTGAGTCGACTTTCTTTTGTAATACACAGTAACACCTTAGGAGTTCTATTGTTAGTCATTATTGCAGCTGATGTCTTCTGGTCTCTTTCATTTCCTCCCATTGTTCCTTGGACTGTTATTTTTTTCTTCTTCTTCCTTTTTATTCTGATTTCCTGGAGGTGGGGAAAGACTTTGGGCTTCTGACTGCCTCATGCAGGCATTTGTTAACACAAGGCCTAGAATCTGTGGACCTGTTTCTTTCCTCCTTCTGTCTGTTCTTGTTCATTGTTCTCAAGAATCCGGAGCACAGACACAAGACTGAGACCAGGGGGAGCAGGGCTACAGATGGCCCTCAGAGTCGGGACGGGATGTGGGCAGGTTTAGCTCATCCCCCACACCCTTCTGCGGTTCTAAAGGGACTGAGTTTTCTTCTTCCCAGAGATCTCGGAGTCTAAAATCTCATGCAAGAAAGCCTCCCTCTGGCATTTCTGAGATTCAGAGGACACCGAAACCTCTCCTGGCTGGCCTGTCGCTGCATCCGGTGCCCTGCTGCCTGTGACATGGATTGGATCTGAAGATCAGAGCACTTTTCAGGTTCTTAAAACCCAGAGAAAATCCCGGGCCTCAGATATCATCCACTTTTAATCAGTTCTGCATTTCAACCCGTGTCCAACAGCCTCACCACCACCCTCAGCCAGACAAGCTCGCAGCCAAATCTTGAGAAGGGACTGTCTCCAGAATCTGCCATCTCATCTCCCCTTCCCTCTCCAGCTGCCTGGCTCCACAGAGCCAGAGATTCATGGCAAGGATGGTGGTGTTTTTCCAGCTTCCACCTATCAGGGAGTGTCTGGACTGTTCGGATAATTCATTCCACCAGGCGGTTTCCAGGCCTCGGGTAGGCCAGCAACATCTCATGAAATGGCATCTTCACCAGAAGATGATTCTCCATACGTCAGTTCGTGCAAGAAGAGGAAGAAAGCCCAGATCATCTCCAGCGGGCATCTATAGACTGTCATATCCCACCTGCCTTGCTGGGCAGGGCTCTGGCCTCTGCCCAGGTCAGAGATCTGAGCCAAGTCAGGACCCCCTAGATGGCAGTGAACTGTCATCCACTGAGTCATCAACCCCAAGGGGAAGCCAACAGAACAATGAGCATGTCATTCTGGTGTGTGTGTTCGTCGCTCAGACGTGTCCAACTCCTTGCAGCCCAAAGAACTGTAGCCTGCCAGGCTACTCTGTCCATGAGATTCTCCAGGCAAGGTTACTAGAGTGGATTGCCGTTCCCTCCTCCAGAGGATCTTCCTGACCCAGGGATCGAATCCTGATCCTTTACCATTTGAGCTACATTCTGGGCTAAGGCTCTAATCAGAATTTTCCCACCTCCCCAATTCCCAGTAATCTGGTTTGAAACAAAGCCAAATAAAATAGACAAGATATTTAAAAAAAAAAAAAAAAACTTTTGCACAAGAACAACAACAGGAAAACTGTCTCCCAGCAGTTTGCTAGGCTTGCTGGTCAGAAAAGCAAACAGCCTTGCCTGTGGGTGTCTGTGGGTGGTTCATCTAGGAAAATGTTGTGTCGCTGGGGTTTCCATCCANTAAAAAAAAAAAAAAAAAACTTTTGCACAAGAACAACAACAGGAAAACTGTCTCCCAGCAGTTTGCTAGGCTTGCTGGTCAGAAAAGCAAACAGCCTTGCCTGTGGGTGTCTGTGGGTGGTTCATCTAGGAAAATGTTGTGTCGCTGGGGTTTCCATCCACTGCCCCTGCTATTGTCTGAACCTGGAATTTCTCCTGAACTTCCCCAAATGCCAGCTTGAAGAAATGGATGTGGAAGGAAGTCCGTTCGTCGAGTAGCCCCTCATCTTCACTGCTAGCTCTTAACTCTCCATTCCTTCTTGAGAAAATCCTGGAAATATCTAAAGGCTGGAGGGGGATGGGATGGAGTGGCCATTCACCTGAAGAAGGGACCGCCTAACTACAGGATGGGTGCCTGCCAGTCTCTGCAAGTTTCTCCTGCACGAAAGGGACCTGGCAGCCAATTTCAGCTCAGATTAAGAAAGTCCTTCTACTAGGCGGGGCTGCCTCCCCATGGAACTTGGTGCCATGTCAGGTCACGAGATCTCTGACACCACAGGTGTTTAAAAAGATGTATGAAATGGATGTTGCTGAGGGCGCCTAGTACTGCTTACCAACTGCATACCAGACTGAATATCCAGGGAAGGTCTCTCTCTACCAGCCCCTCCCCACCCCCTTCCAATGTATGCCTGTGTGGGCACGTGTGTGTGTGAGGTCTGAACATCTGAGCACAGGCTTAAGCCACGGGGGCAAAGGCAGAGGGCGCAGTGAGCAGAGGCTCAGACTCCAGAGTGTAGAGCTTTCTGAGGGGGGTGTCAGGCAGGGAAGTGGCAGCGGGGACCCCGATCTTCCCTGCTCCCTGTCTTGGACGATTGTTGTGGCACCACTGGTCGCCTGTCCGTCCCCAGTGCCCTGACAGGGACCGCACTGTGTTGGGATGAGGCTCCTGCACCCCTCCTGAACTCCCCCCTTCCCTGGCTGGCCTGCTCACGGTGCTTCAGCTTCCTGCCCAGATCCTGTGCCCTCGTGGACCTCTGGCTTTCTGTACAAGAGACACAGTTATCTTTTACCCACTCGCCAGCTGCCTAAGGAACTGACTGGCCAGGCAATGGCAAACAGCATCATCCCCAAAGGGCTTTTTTTTTTTT
>SJYA01006109.1:0-22726 GCA_006410615.1 Neotragus moschatus | reverse complement strand
CTGTCTGGTCAAAGCTGTGGTTTTTCCAGTAGTCATGTGTGGATGTGTGAGTTGGACTATACAGAAAGCTGAGTGCCGAAGAATTGTTGATTTTAAACTGTGGTGCTGGAGAAGACTCTTGAGAGCCTCTTGGACTGCAATGAGATCAAACCAATCAACTCCAAAGGAAATCAGTCCTGAATTTTCATTGGAAGAACTGATGCTGGAGCTCCAATACTTTGGCCACCTCATGCTGCGAAAGATTGAAGGCAGAATGAGAAGGAGATGGCAGAGGATGAGATGGTTGAATGGCATCACCAACTTGGGACATGAGTCTGAGGAAGCTCCTGGGAGTTGGTGATGGACAGGGAAGCCTGACGTGCTGCAATCTAATGGGTTCCAAAGAGTTGGATGTGACTGAGCTACTGAACTGAACTGTGTGCAAGTGTATAACCCGCTTTGGGTCACAGCAGTGAGGAGTCACTCCGCAGGTGTCTTCAACATTTTTCATTCTCTTTCCTTTATGTTCACAAGTTTTCGGAGGGATATTCCATTTTTTACTGTTTTAAAATAAATTCACACTTACAAAAATTGTAAAAATAAAAATACCTCAATACCTGTGTGTGTGTTTCCTGAAGATAAGGATTATTCTTTTGTAAACCCACAGAACAATGGCCAACTCTGGCCCTTTATAGAAAAAGTTTACTGATCATGTCCTAGAGAACCCATTGCCCGTATTAGTGTGCAGCAGTTTTCCTCACAGTTTACCGTAGCAAAGACTCTGTTTAGGGAACCTCAGGAGATGGCACCCAGATTGACTCATTGATTCAGTGGAATAGTATATATCTGTCAAAACAGTGCTTCAGAGCAGCATGTGACAGTGTGTGGATCCTTTCAGTAATAGTGAAGAAAATAAATCAGACAGTTCAGAACAGCATCATACTCTTTTATAAAGACTGAATTTTAAAAGTAGTTTTCTGAGACTATATATAGGTGAAGTGCAGCTTATATATACAAAAAGGCAGGGGATTTATGCCCAGGTGGGATTTGCTGTATATAACAGTCAGGACCCTAGCTTTTGTTATGGATGGTGGTTCACCTGTCTTCATCATTAAATGCCATCATTTTAATGTATTGAAGTGAGAGTAGGCTAGAGTTCAGGAAATGTTTCTCTGAATCTCAGTATTACTTTCAAGTTAAATCTTTGAGATTACCGGCTGTCTCAGAAATGTTTCTCAGATGGGCAGTTGTTTGACTTCTGACAGAGGCCAGCAGGTTGCTCAAGTAGGGACTGTGAGTTAGAAACTGCTTCATTCCCTAATGGCATCATGGGGCTGGTAGAGTTCTCCCTACTTGATAAATTTGTACGTGAAAGATTCCAAAGGGAAAAGGCCGAAAAGTTGATAATGGTAACAATGTTTTAAACGGAGTTTTCCAAGAAAAAAGTAAGTGACTTAAGAAGGCAAGGAGTCTGACTGGGAAACATTTTCGTAGCAACTTTCACGGTTTTAATGTCTCTAGTATCAGAGAGAGAGGTATAGCGAGTACCTGCCATTGATGAGGAAAACAGTGAGGTTTCAAAGGACAAAAATAACAAGAAACCAAACTGGCAAGTCACAGAAGAAAAAAAATGGGTCACTGTGTAAAAATTTGTTCAGATTGCTTCATAGGAATAAAAGTAATACAAATTCAAAGAACATTTATTTTTTTAATATTCCAGGTTTTAGTATTTTTTATTTTTAAGTTTTTATTGAGTGTAGTTGATTTCCAGTGTGGTGTCAGTTTCAGGTGTACAGCAGAGTGAGTCAGTTATACAGGCACATATCTCCTCTGTTTTTCTGCGTTCCTTTCCCCTGTAGGCTGTTAGGGTGTGCCGTGCAGGAGCAGGCGCTTACATATCATCTGTTCTCTATATAAGCACATTTAGACGTGACTCTGCTCGGTAAACTGTAAACACGAAAGTGACCCCTGGATGCTGTCCATGCTGGTATCTCTGGGACTCTGTGGGGGTCCTCACCTGAGTCCGCCTGTAGCTTTTTTAAGAATTGAGAAGTAATCGACATGCAACATTATATTAGTTTCGGGTATACAGTATAATGATGTGGCACATGTATTTATTGTGAAATGATCACCACAGTAGGTCTAGTTAACATCTATTGCCTTCACAGTCACAAAACTTTTTTTTTTCTTGTGATGAGAACTTTTAAGAATCTATTTTCTTAGCGACATTCAAATATGCTGCTGCTGCTAAGTCGCTTCAGTTGTGTCCGGCTCTGTGCGACCCCATAGACGGCAGCCCACCAGGCTGCCCCGTCCCTGGGCTTCTCCAGGCAAGAACACTGGAGTGCGTTGCCATTTCCTTCTCCAGTGCATGAAAGTGAGAAGTGAAAGTGAAGTCACTCAGGATCGCGTCTGACTCTTAGCGACCCCATGGCAATATAGTAGTATTAACTACAGTCACCGTGCTATACATTACATCTGCATGACTTGTTTGCTTATTTTTATAGCTAGAGGTTTGTAGCTTTTGACGCCCTTACCCAATTCCCCCACTCCACACCTCTGGCCACCACCAATCTATTGTCTGTCTATAAGCTTTGTTTTCTTTTTAAGATTCCACATCAAGTAAGATCATAGGGTGTTTGTCTTTCTTTAACTTGTTTCACTTAGCATCACATATATCTTGGCTACTGTCAATAATACTACAGTGAACATGGGGTACAGATTATCTTTTTCTGTTGTCTGTGCTGGGCCTCAGTTGCGGCATATGGGATCTAATTCTCTGACCAGGGATTGAAGTCTGGCACGCCACATTGGGAGCACAGTCTTAGTCACTGGACCACAAGGGAAGTCCTGATATTAGTGATTTTTGTTTCCTTTGGATAAATGGTCAAAAGTAGGATTGATGGATCACCTCCTGCAGCTTTGAAGACAGACATTCATGGGATTTAAGAATCCCCTCTTGGAAGAAGGGGATATATGTATACCTATGGCTAATCCATGTTGATATATGGCAGAAACCAACACAATATTGTAAAGCAATTATAGTTCAAATTAAAAAAAAAGAATCCCCTCTTGGGGGGTGCTGCCAAGAAAGTCATCTGAAAACACAGACACCCCTTGGTATCTACCAAAGGTTGATTCCAGAAACTTCTGTGGATACTGAAATCCACAGTCATTTTTATAAAATAGAAGTTGTACCATGAATACAGTCAGTCCTCTGTATCCCCAGGTTTTGCATCTGTGGATATGGAGGACTGATTATACTGGACTTTTCTGCCCAGATGTGGTCATCTTAGACTTTTATCTAGAAGGTAAAAATCTGTTATTAATAAGATGGCTCACATGAAGGGAAGGTTCAGAAGGACTACTGGGTCAGAGTTCTTGGGGAGCATTTATGAGGTTGTGTAAGCAAGGTTGAGCCACCTTCCAGTATGGAGGGATGGCTGGAGCCTGGATAGGAAGCATCTAGGTCCACGTTTGTGGGGCCAGGCCTGCCCTGTGGTGAGTGGGGATGTCCCTGCACCTGGCAGGCGGGCCCTCAGGCTTGTGGCGGGCTCGCTCTCCTTTCGGGGAGCCCCCAGCCTGGTTGGAAGTTTGGTGGCACCTCTCTGTGGTGTGACCACTCCCAGTGCCAGAGACTGCCAAGCTTGACTCCATCCTAGAAAGAACATGCTGAGTTGCTACTGGCATCTTCTCTAGTGTCTTAAACATGTACTGGAGTCTATGTAAAAGATGAAGGCCACCACCGTCACAAAGAAATGGTCAGGCATTGCTGGATGAGGGTCCCAGACCACTGAGGAAATTAAGCTCCTGCGGCCCCAGCCTCGTCCCACTGCAGTGAGCTGGTCTCATGGGGGCTCACCTGTGTGCCTGGTGTACTGGCGCAGCAGCTGCAGAACATTTCCATTTTTCCCCCAAGGGCAGGGGGCAGGAGTGGTGGAGGAGGAGGTGGCAGGAGTGGTGGAGCTCAGCACAGGGTGTCAATCTGGGCCCGGTGTGGGCACTGCATGCTGCGAGCACCCTCTTTATCTCAGCAATTGAGACTTGATTCTGTGGAATCGTACACCCAGCCCCGTGTTTTGTTGATTGATTTATATTTGCCTCAGATTAATTTTTCATAAAATCTTAGATGGCATCCCAGTTCATAAATGGATAAATGCAGCGCTGCTCTCCCTTGCCATCGTAGAGCAAGGGATTCCCCAGAGTTCCAGGGCACATGGTTTGAAACCCACAGCTGTAAGCATGTCAGCAGGAGAGCCTCAGGGTCAGAGTACTACTTGCATAGTTAAAAGGAATTAAAAAGGAGTGTGGCAGGCTGGAGTGTGGCATATGAGTGCTCTAGGTTGGGAAGGGGCCAGTCAGGCTGAGTAGAGCAGTGACAGGAAACCTGGGGAGAAAACATTCGGGAGGCAGAGAGACTGCTCTGTCTTGAGAAAACCCTGTCCCAGGCCTGCAGAATGCGTAGGAAGGGCAGGAGGCAGTGTCAGGACCTGAGGACTGACAGACTCAAGACTCCTCGGGGGGCTCTCTGTCTTAGACTTCACCTTATTGCGATTTTCAAGCAAACTTGGCTTTTGTTTCTCTGTTGATGCAGTGATTCTTTTGAGGTAATTGCAGAAGAGACCAGTGCTGCTTTTGAGAATGGAAGTTAATATTTTGTGCAATTGAATTTCTTCAGTAGTAAAGAAATTTACTAGACTCTTCTTCTTGGGCAGAAGATGATGTTTGTGTTTTAATTATGAAGTTTTTTTCCTAGGGATTATAGCAGCCCCATTCTTTATCCCCATCCCAGTTAATCTGGGGAAAGAAGCTGGAATAGGAAAAACACATTGTTTTAAAACGCAAGATAAAAAGGCACAGTTGAATGAAGTATACTTCTCTTCCTCAGATGATTTATTTGACATGTGAACAGACTGCACAAAAATTTGGATGTAATTTTCTGGGAAGTACCATTATTTGTATATAGAAGAGGAAGAAAATCAATTAGAAACATTTTGTAGTTTGCTGTGGTTTGGTTATGCTGTGCCGTTTGACAAGTGAAACACCGTCCAGTTGTAAAATTTCAGAAGTACAGGTTTGGAGCTGCTGGGGAGACCCTCTTCCCAGCCAAACCATCCTCTTGCCTCAGGTTACATGGGCTTGAAGGGTCACATGGGCAAACAGGCAGGGGTGCCCCAAGGCAGGATGTTTAGATGGGCATGAACCGTCAGTTCTGCATTCTCCCTCCTGCTGTTTCACCGTGGTTTGTGACCTTGGCATCGAGCTGCCTTGGCAGTTCTGTTTTAAAGCCTGTGCGAAGCACCCGCTCCTTGGCTTTCGGCTGGGATGCAGCCTCCCTTACCTTTGCGTCTGACCCTGGGCCCTGGGTCAGGGATGCTGGATGCCGTCCCTGCCTGTGTCTGGGGCTGACACAGCCTCCTGCCTGCCCTGCCCTGTCTGGCTGGACCAGCACGGCCCGTGGCACCCAGCTCCTGGCCTGTGGGCTGCCATTCCCCCACCTCAGCGCTTTCTTGTGCCTCACCTCTAGTGTTCATCTCCTGAGGCATCTGTCTCAGTTTCGCCCCTTTGTTTCGTCTTGTCTCTGCAGCCCGTGTTCTGATGGGGAAGCCTGTGTTCTCTCAGACACGGTGGCTTATTGAAAACACATACACACTTTGTTTCTCTTTTCCTTTCAATATTTTGGTGCCACCCTTGCTACCAGGTTGAAAATTAGTCTCTCTCCTTTAATTTCAATTAGTGCTCTGCAGCCTAGCCTAAGTGTTCTTTTTAAAAAGTGTTGAGTTATGTAGGATAGGATTCATTGTCTGTTACTGCCTCCAAACAGAGGGGGCTTCCCTTTCTTCCTGCCCCCCTACTCTCATGCTGTCCAGAGACAGGGGAAATAGTCAAACCATACTTAGTAAACAACACAAGTTCTGTTATCCACTGTTCCTGGTTTTGAAGTGTGTGGTGGCTGCTGTGAGTGTCAGAAGTCCTTTTAGCATCTCCCTGTCCCCGTCCCCAACACTGCCCGCTCGGCCCCAACTGCTGGTTGGGGGTTTGGGCTCTTGCTGCCCCTCTCCTGCCCTCAGACCTGGCTGGCTCCTCTACCACTGATACCATGCCTGTGAATATTGCTGCTGCTGATGTCACACCGACTCTGTCCCTGACCTGTGTCTGTGGGCTCCGTGCTTTTCTCTGCTCAGCTGTCAGAGTGTGATGACCCCACCTTAAGGGTACTGTGAGGATGACTAGTTGAGAGGATGCAGGATAAGCTAGGCTGAGGGGTGGGCAGTACCATGTGAGGGTCTGCAGCCAGGGCGTTTCTAGCCTGGCACCTGGAACCTTGGCCTCCTGCCTGCTTGAGGTTGCTTGCCCCTATATGGGGTCTCCTGGTCCCCCTTGGAGTCATCTGATGCCTGTGTGTGGTGGCCACCTGAGGTTCCTAGGGCACCTTCATTGGGCCCTAGTTCTGGTCATTTGTCGATTCCAAGTCCAGGTGAGGGACTAGAGGAAGGGTCACTAGCTGGGTCTGCTGGTAAGCCTCGTCAGAAGGAATGTTGTGGTGCTGGTCCTGGGAGAGGGACCAGCTCCACACAGTGGTTCATGTCATGGGAGGAGAGGGAATGTCGTCTTACGGAGACAAGATTTTTAAACCCTGCCCTGCACAGAGCTGAGCCTGAGTCTAGGTGCAAGAAGGTGTGTCTGCCAAGTCAGAAGAGGCCCCTGGGCCCTAGGGGCCCCTCACCCAAGGGCAGGGGGCAGGGAGTGTAGCAGGAGGAAGCAGTTGGGTCTCACTGGCTCCAAGTGTTGTGAGGTGTCACAGACTAGCATCCTGGACCTCGGCCTTGCTGGTAATCTTGCCTACTGTCCTCTTGTCGAGCTCATGGGTGTAGGCCCACTGTCTGAGGGCGAGGGCCCAGCTGTGGGAGCCCAGGACATGCTGATAACTGAACAAGCAGGGCGGGTGGTGGTGCAGTGTGCATGAGGTTTACCAGCTCGCAGTTCTGGCTCTGCGCTCACCCTCCCTACCCGTGGGGAGGTTACTGAGGAGTTGTCCAGAGCCGGGTGTCCCCTGAGCCCCAGAGCTCCCTGAGTCAGGGACACTCAAACAGCAGCACAGTGAAATCAGCATGTCTTGTCTTTTCTGGCCAAATGCAGGATTTTATTGTTCTGACCAGGGTGAACCTGCGCCCCAGCAGTGGGAGGCACAGAGTCTTAACCCCTGGACCATTAGGGAAGTCCCAGCTGAAATCTTTGTTTTACAAACTTAAACTTACAAAATAAATTAGTTAATAGCTTGTTAAAAGACAGTTCCCCCAACATATTTAAATTCATTTTTATAACTTGGCAAAGTACGGGAATCAAAAACAGGATTGAAAACTGCTGTTGAAAAATCAATCAAGGAAGAAAAATACTTGGCTTTTATGTTGTTGGAGGACAGAAACCCTGGACAATGTCTATTTGCTCCGTTGTTTTCACCCCCATGGGAAGGAAGGATGCGATGGGTGGGCGGTGAGCCGGGGGTGGGAGGGGCATGTCACAGACTGGGGCTGCTGATGCTGGACTGTGAGACCGAGACCCTGGTGGATCAGGAAGTCTTTGTTTTGCTCCCAGCAGTCTGCTTTTTGTGCATCAAGTATGTATGTATCAGAAAAATGCCAGCATGAGGGTGGTTTTAGTGGCCAGTCAGCACGAGGGGGTAGGTACCCTGTCTGGGCAATTCTGCTCTACTCAGTCTTAGCTGTGTTAGTCTGCTCAGGCTGTGTGTGTGCTAAGTTGCTTCAGTCGTGTCCAGCTCTTTGTGACCCTGTGGACTATAGCCCGCCAGTTTCTTCTGTCTGTGGGATTCTCCAGGCAAGAGTACTGGAGTGGGATCTTCCTGACCTAGGGGTCACCCCCCCATCTCTTATGTCTCCTGTGTTGGCAAGTGAGTTTTTTTTTTTTTTTTTACCACTAGCACCACCTGAGTAGCCCATCTGTAACAAAACCATACCCCAGGCAGCTTTCAGTTTAGTTCAGTCACTCAGTTGTGTCTGACTCTTTGCAACCCCATGAACTGTAGCACGCCAGGCTTCCCTGTCCATCACCAACTCCTGGAGCCTACCCAAACCCATGTCCATTGAGTCGGTGATGCCATCCAACCATCTCATCCTCTGTCGTCCCCTTCTCCTCCCACCTTCAGTTTTTCCCAGCATCAGGGTCTTTTCATGTAAGTCAGGTCTCCGCATCAGGTGGCCAAAGTATCAGAATTTCAGCTTCAACATCAGTCCTTCCAATGAATATTCAGGACTGATTTCCTTTAGGATTGATTGGTTTGACATCCTTGCAGTCCAAGGGACTCTCAAGAGTCTTCTCCAACACCACAGTTCAAAAGCATCAATTCTTTGGTGCTCAGCTTTCTTTATAGTCCAGTTCTCACATCCATACATGACTGCTGGAAAAACCATAGCCTTGACTAGACGAACCTTTGCTGACAAGCAGCTTAGGCAGTAGAAAAGTATCCTCTCCTAGATCTGGAAGCTAGAAGTCTGAGATCAAGGTGTGAGCAGGGCTGGCTCCCTCCGAGGTGCCCCTCCTTGACTTGCAGACGGCCGCCTCCTCACCGTGTCCTCACGTGGCCTTCCCTCTGTGCCTGTGGCCACATGCCATCCTGCTGTGACCAGGCCCCAAGCCGTGGAGGGGATTGAGCTCATTTGAGCTGAGCCAATGGAGACAGAAATGTAATCAAGTTGTTAAACTGTGAAGTCCTGTGTGGCAGCAGGGGAGGTTTTGAGTGTGTTCCAGATGTTATTTTTGTTACACCCTTGGGCTTTGGCACTGTGGCTTTTGACACTGCAAAGGTGTGTCAGTCCTTGAGGTATAGTTGAGGCTCTATCCCAAGGCCGTGTGGTGGGTGGCCAGGCACACAAGGCCCCTGTGTTGTGCTGAGAGGAAACCCCAGTGGGCTGAAGGGGGTGAGGCTGGCAAGATTCTGGATTTAGGGTGGCTGGAGCAGGGACAGGGAATGTGGATTTTATTCCTGGGGCAGTGGGCCACCCCTGACAAGGGAGTGGCTGCTAGAAGTGGAGAAAAGTAAATGGATTTAGGAAAAGGAGTATGTCAAGGCTGTATATTGTCACCCTGCTTATTTAACTTATATGCAGAGTACATTATGAGAAATGCTGGACTGGAAGAAACACAAGCTGGAATCAAGATTGCCAGGAGAAATATCAATAACCTCAGATACGCAGATGATACCACCCTTATGGCAGAAAGTGAAGAGGAACTAAAAAGCCTATTGGTGAAAGTGAAAGTGGAGAGTGAAAAAGTTGGCTTAAAGCTCAACATTCAGAAAACGAAGATCATGGCATCTGGTCCATGGGAAATAGATGGGGAAACAGTGGAAACAGTATCGGACTTTATTTTTTGGGGTGCTCCAAAATCACTGCAGATGGTGATTGCAGCCATGAAATTAAAAGATGCTTACTCCTTGGAAGAAAAGTTATGACCAACCTAGACAGTATATTCAAAAGCAGAGACATTACTTTGCTAACAAAGGTCCGTCAGGTCAAGGCTATGGTTTTTCCTGTGGTCATGTATGGATGTGAGAGTTGGACTGTGAAGAAGGCTGAGTGCCGAAGAATTGATGCTTTTGAACTGTGGTGTTGGAGAAGACTCTTGAGAGTCCCTTGGACTGCAAGGAGATCCAACCAGTCCANATTGGTGAAAGTGAAAGTGGAGAGTGAAAAAGTTGGCTTAAAGCTCAACATTCAGAAAACGAAGATCATGGCATCTGGTCCATGGGAAATAGATGGGGAAACAGTGGAAACAGTATCGGACTTTATTTTTTGGGGTGCTCCAAAATCACTGCAGATGGTGATTGCAGCCATGAAATTAAAAGATGCTTACTCCTTGGAAGAAAAGTTATGACCAACCTAGACAGTATATTCAAAAGCAGAGACATTACTTTGCTAACAAAGGTCCGTCAGGTCAAGGCTATGGTTTTTCCTGTGGTCATGTATGGATGTGAGAGTTGGACTGTGAAGAAGGCTGAGTGCCGAAGAATTGATGCTTTTGAACTGTGGTGTTGGAGAAGACTCTTGAGAGTCCCTTGGACTGCAAGGAGATCCAACCAGTCCATTCTGAAGGAGATCAGCCCTGAGATTTCTTTGGAAGGAATGACGCTAAAGCTGAAACTCCAGTACTTTGGCCACCTCATTCGAAGAGTTGACTCATTGGAAAAGACCCTGATGCTGGGAGGGATTGGGGGCAGGAGGAGAAGGGGATGATAGAGGATGAGATGGCTGGATGGCATCACTGACTCAATGAATGTGAGTCTGAGTGAACTCTGGGAGTTGGTGATGGACAGGGAGGCCGAGCGTGCTGTGATTCATGGGGTCGCAAAGAGTTGGACACGACTGAGTGACTGAACTGAACTGAACTGAAATGGATTTAAATGGAATCTTGAGGTGAAATTGTGAGGTGTCAGAGAAAGCGGTGAGATGGAGACTGGGGACTTGAATTCAGAACTGACAGTTCCAGGTTTCCTTAACAGATGAGGCAGACACCCGCTTCTTCTTTGTGGAAAAAGCACAGGCTGGAGAATCATGGAGGCGCCCTTGGCCCTGGAATTGGATGTTTGTAGGGTGTGTTCATGGCCGAAAAGCATGGAGAAGAAAATGCAGCAATTAGGAAAGAGCCTCTGTGTGTGATAAGAGAGCCTTGACTGGTAGTTCACACAAAGATTAAAGGATGTTGTGAGAGAATGTTCAACAACTTCAGTGTTTTCATGGAAGTTGGAAGGGAAAAGCAGCTTACAGAATGACTTACATCATTTTGTTTCTGTGAGGGCTCAGAGGATAATGGATAATTTACTTTTTCTTTATTTTCTGATTTATCTGCCATAAATATTGATTTTTTAATCCTAATTTTTAATTGTAGTAAAATATGCAGAACATAAAATTTGCCGTTTTAAACGTCACGACCATCCATCTCCAGAACTTTTCCCATCATCCCAAATGGGAACTCTGTGCCCATCAGACAGCAATTCCCCAGTCTCCTCTCCTGCAGCCCCGGGTAACCGCTGCTTTACTTTCCCTCTGAGTCTGGCGCCTCTCCTCTGAGTGGGATCGTGCAGTGCTCTTCCGTTTGTGGCTGGCTTATTTCAGTTAACATGACTTCAGGGCTCATTTGTGTTCTTGCATGTGTCAGAATTTCCTTCCTCATTAAGACCAAATAATATTCCGTTGTATATGTAAACCACAGCAAACAAAAATGTCCTTAAGCACAGATTTGAAATAAGTTGAACATTTGACATTGTTCCTAGGATGTGACCCAAGAGCCTTTCTGCAGCTCTCTTGCACCACTTCTTCTGTCACTGGCTGCTCCGGCCTTGTCCTGAGCAGAGGGTGGGGAGGAAGCGGGTTCCACGGGCACTGAGTGGAAAGCTAGGGCAACTGGTCGTGAGGGCTGCATGGTTGTTCCTGGGTGGTTGGCTTGACCTGTGGAGGTGAGAGGCACAGAGGTAAGGCCAGACAGCCCTGTGGGACCACAGGGACCTTGTTGGGCAGCCTGGCTCCTTGGAGGCCATCAGCTTTGAGGTGCCCTGTATGGGCACCGCTGGGGCCCCTGCGCTGGCTCTGCAGGGCAGTGACCAGGAGGAAGATTTGGCTCTGTGCACCCCTGTCCTGGATGTACTCCTTTCTTGAGTGTGTGGAATAGGAAGTTGTGATGATAGAAGGAAGTTGGTAATGAAAGGGAGATTTTTTCATTGCTGTGAAAAATAACTGCTATATTTAACATTAACGTGGATCGTGAGAACCATGCAGAATGGATCTTGTGCTGTTGTCGGGCTGGGGGAGGAAGTCAGGCCTCGGCTCCCTCGGTGTCTGTCCTCCCCGGTCCCGCTGAGCTCTCGTTGCTGGCTGAGAACTCTCCCTGGCTCCAGGGCGGAGTTACTTCTCCTTTTGGGGCTGCAGGCGTTTGCCTGGTTTGACCCTCTCTTGTTAGTCATTCACACTGAGCGTGGTTGTTTCCTTTCTGAATGATCTTCCGTTGTGCACCCGCCTCTTTATCCCTGGGCATTTCGTGCTTGGAAGCCAGCTCTCTCTGACACTTGAGTAGTCCAGCTTTCTTTGACTAGTCTTGCTGGTTTCTCTTTTCTCTGTTTACTATCAGCTACCTGTGTCATTATGTCTGAAATGAGTTTCTTACAGCTGGCATAGGCTTGGGTCAGGAGTTTTTAAATCCATTCTGACAATCTCTGTCTTTAATTGGTGTGTTTCAACTTACTTTGATAAACCTAATTATTGATATGTTTGGGTTTAGGTCTGCATTTTATTATTTAACTCCTCTTAGGTCCCTCCCTCTCCGTCTCTCTCTTTTTGGCTTATAAACAATGGGAAATTTATTTCTCACAAATTATTGTTCTGTAGGTCATGAACCACTTTGTTCAGGCTATTTTTAAGATATTTTTTCATTGTCTTTATTTTTTAGCAGTGTGACTGTGATCTGCTGAGCTTCTTGAATCTGTAGACACGTTTGCAAAGTTTTTAGTTGTGTTTTCAACTGTTAATCCAGCTTATTCCTGTATTTTTATGAGACAGTGTTAGATAGTTTTCTCTTGTTCCAGAGGTCCTGAAGGTTCTTCATTTTTTTCAGTCCTCAAGGTTCTTCATTTTTTTCAATCTTTTTTTCCCCTCTCATTCAAATTAGCTTGTGTCTGTTGCTCTGTCTTCAAATTCACTGAATCTTTCCTCTGCTTTTAAGCTCATGTGGGGAGTTCATTAAATTTCAGTATTGTATTTTTAAAATTTGTGTTTAATTGGAGGGCAATGGCTTTGCAATGTTGTATTGGTTTCTTGAATACAGCATCATGAATCAGCCATGTGTATACATGCATGCCTTCCTACTTGACCTGCCACCCCCCACCCCCACCGCAGCACTCTAAGTCATCACAGAGCACTCAGCGGAGCTGCCTGTGCGTATAGCTGCTTCCTGCACGCTCCCTCTTTACACAGTAGTGTATATATGGCAGTGCTCTTCTCTCAGTTTGTTCCACCCTGTCCTTCCCCTCTATCTCCACAAGTCTATTCTCTATGTCTGTGTCTCTATTCTTGCCCTCCAAATAGGTTCATCAGTACCATTTTTCTAGATTCCATATATATGTGTTAATATATGATAATTTGTTTTTCTGACTTACTTCACTGTGTATAATAGGTTCTAGGCTCATCTACCTCAGTTCAACTGATTCATATTTGTTCCTTTTTAATGGCTGAGTAATATTCCATTGTGTATACGTACCACGGCTTCTTTATCCGTTCATCTGTCGATGGACGTCTAGGTTGCTTGCATGTCCTAGCTGTTGTAAATAGTGCTGCTGTGAACATTGGGGTACAAATGTCTTTTTAAATTATGACTTTCTCAGGGTATATGCCCAGTAGTGGGATTGCTTGGCCATATAGTAGTTTCATTCCTAGTTTTTTAAGGATTCTCCGTACTCTTTTCCATAGTAGCTGTATCAGTTTACATTCCCACCAACAGTGCAAGAGAGTTCCCTTTTCTCCACATCCTCTCCAGCACTTATTGTTTGTAGATTTTTTTGATGATGTGTTTTTTAGTTCTAAATTTCCATTCGGTTATTTATTTATTTGTGACTTTCAGGTTTTTTGTTCAGTTCAGGAGTGCTATGTTTGTTTAGAGCATTTTTATAGTAGGTACTTTAAATCTGGTAGATAATTGTAGCATCTGTATTATTTGACATTGGTATCTGTTGCTCATCTTTTCCCGCAGGAGCTAAGACGTTACTTGTTCTTTTCTGAGTAGTTCGGATTGCAGCTGGACATTTTGGATATTACAGTATGAGACTCTGGGTCTTGTTGAAAACCTAGGAATGTTGTTTTTGTTTCAGCTGGCAAACAGCCTGCTTTGATTTAGGTGACATTCTGACCTGTCCTCTCTGGACTGTGGTGCAGTGTCACTCCTTTCTTTGGAGCTCAGCAGTGCCTTTTGGATCTGTCCTGTGTGTGCTTCCTGTGGCCGTCTGGGACCTGGTTCTGATCTCAGGGCTTGGGATGTAAGGCTCAGATCTACGCATGTGCAGCTTGAGGGTGAGCCTGATGACATTTTTGACCAACTTTGTGGGCTTGCTCTTCCACGCTTCTTCCTCTCCACATTGTCCCTGGGGCTTTCCAGTGCCCTGGAGTTCCCTTTTTGGTCCTCTGACCAGCATGCTGAGGCTTTGGAAACCTGCCTTGCCAAATACTTCCGCACCTATGCCTGTCTGGTGCCCAGTGCTAAGTGGAGCAGCTGGGTACCTCTTCCTTTTCTTTCAGTGTTCTTGCCCAGCCTGCCTGTTGTTATTTCCAATCTCAGAATGAACATAGCTGTCCATGTAGCTGCCCCACGTATCCTGCTGGGGTCAAGGGTTGCTTCCTGAGTCCCATGCAGGATCACAGCAACATTCAGCGGGAGGCAAGCTGGAGTATGTTGACGCCTCCCTCTGGAGCCGGCACAGGTGTATCGGATGAAGCCCGGCTCTTTTCCTGTGCTTCCAGATGGCAGTCACAGAGTTCAGGCTCTCCGTCCTCTGCCGGTGGCCCTCTCCCTTCTTCCTCTCCTTAGCCACAAGCCCTCACCTTATTGGGCCCTGCAGGCTGTCCTGTATTCTGGGAGTCAGGGCATTGGCTTTGTGCATCTTCATCCCGAGCGTGTGGCCCTGCTCGGAGGACGCCCCTGGGAAGTGTCATTGGTTGGAAGCACTGTTGCCCATCCGAGGCTGTGCTGGCCTCCTGAGGACAGACGTAGTACTGGAGAAACTGTTCCTGGCCCCAGCTCAGTGAAGGGGTTGTCAGACCCTCGCGGAGAGCCCTCCAGGATGATGGCCCTGAGGTGAGAGGGTGGCAGGAAGCCATGGCACGTGTGGTGGCCCTTGTGCCCTATACCACGACCAGCAGCAGCTGTGCTGTGACTCCCCTGTTGATGAGGCCCGAGAGAAATGCTGGGCCCCAGGGACAGTCTAAGATGCCTCTGCCATCCCCAGCTCCCTAAGAAGAAGGCACAGGGGAGCAGGACCCTAACTACCCTACCCTGGAGGGACTGTCATGCCCTTCCTCACAGCACAGGGGGCTTTGTGTTTGCTTCTAGGCCAGGATGGCAGCCCAAGTGACGCTGGAGGACGCACTGTCTAATGTGGACCTCTTGGAAGAGCTGCCTCTGCCTGACCAGCAGCCCTGCATCGAGCCCCCACCATCCTCACTGCTCTACCAGGTGGGTGCTGGGCAGCTGCAGGACACGTGACCCATGATACTGACCTCCATGTGATGGTTTTCTTTTTCCTTCCAGCCAAATTTCAACACTAATTTTGAAGACAGAAATGCATTTGTTACCGGCATTGCAAGATACATTGAACAAGCAACCGTCCATTCTAGCATGGTAACTACATGGTTTCCTCAGTGGGAGGGCAGGGGGTTGACACATCTGAATGGCAAATGTCTTTTTTTTTGGTATTCTATTGCTAAGAACAGTGCATGCTCTTTCCGAAAATCTGACTTCTGTGGCCCAGAGAAAACCTTTGTCAGCATCAGCAAGCCCACTGTCCTTTGTTTATACTTGTGCTCAAGCATACCAGGCACACACCCATATGGGATTTAGATTGCAGAAGTGAATTGCGTTGTTGTTACAACTGTGTATATTAATAATTTAATGAACATTTTGATTTGTCATTAAATTACACCAGGTGAAGTAATTTTTAATAGCTGTCTAGTCCATTTGGTAAATGCTCAAAATTTAACTATTTTTGCACGTTTACTTAGTTTGCCGTGATTTCTTATAATAAGTTCTATGATGAGTATCTTCCTAAATACGTACTTATTCTCCCCGGCTAGATTTGTACAAGTGAAGGTATTAGATCAACCCTTGTGAGCATTTTAACGCATCTTAAAAATACTTTCGGACTGTAGTCAGCTTCCTGGCCTTTCCCTCTGGTTTATGGCTGTGTTTGTTAGCAATTTGTGACTGTTCTGCTTGCCTTTGATTTGCCTGGTGTACCCTTGCAGAATGAGATGCTGGAGGAAGGCCAAGAATACGCTGTCATGCTCTACACCTGGAGAAGCTGCTCTCGGGCCATCCCACAGGTGCCCGTCCCAGCCAGACTCTGCCCCCCCCCCCCCGCACTGGCCACACCCCACTCCAGACAGACCAGGCCTCATCGCTTCCAGGCTTTCCTGCCCAGTCACACCACGCCCCACCTCTGATCTGCCCCCCTCCAGCACCTCCTCACATTCTCTGGGATGAAGCCTCTCTCTGTCACGCTTGTTTACTTCCAGGTGAAATGTAACGAACAGCCTAACAGAGTTGAAATTTANCCCCCCCCCCCCCCCCCCCCCCCGCACTGGCCACACCCCACTCCAGACAGACCAGGCCTCATCGCTTCCAGGCTTTCCTGCCCAGTCACACCACGCCCCACCTCTGATCTGCCCCCCTCCAGCACCTCCTCACATTCTCTGGGATGAAGCCTCTCTCTGTCACGCTTGTTTACTTCCAGGTGAAATGTAACGAACAGCCTAACAGAGTTGAAATTTATGAGAAAACCGTGGAGGTCCTTGAGCCTGAGGTCACGAAACTGATGAATTTTATGTACTTCCAGGTAAAACGGTGCAAGAATCCCAGGGGTTTAGTGCAGAGAGTGGGGTGCTGGCACCATGTCCTGACTAAACAAACTGCATGTAAATTCAGACGCTCACAACAGCTTTGAGGCCAAAGGGAACTAAACCTTTGACAACGCTGAAGCCTGACTGGCTGTTTCAGAATAAATGCTGCTTTTATGTTTCACTTCTCTCCTTCCCTTGAGAGTGACTTTGTATTTCCTGCCTGAAGACGGCTTTCTGTCAGTATGCTTGTACTTTTGATTCATCTGGTTTTCACATGTTTTCATCCTATTGTCTGCTCTGGTGGGCCTCACCCTGGTCTTGACTCCTTCTGGCCCTTGGGTTAGGGAGGGTGGCTCCGAGAGGGGCCTTCCTGGATTTTTAAAGACATACTTTAGAAATGTGTGTGAGATTTTTATTACAGATTCCTTTAGCAACAGAGAAGATAGAATTCCTTAAATGATGAGTTTTCGTTTTATCTTAAAAAATTATCAAGTGGAAATCCTCCCACTCCCTTTTTCAACTCTGAAAGCTAAAGCAATATGCTTTACAGATGTTCTTTTGCAGCATTTTGCTCAGTAACTTTGCTGGAATAGTCAACAAAGTTCTTTTACTTTGGGGACATAGTTGGTAAAGTGCAAAGTCGGTGAAGATTGTTTCAGAGCAAAGACATGTGGAGATCACTTTCTAGAAAATGCCTGTTTACCTGAGCTGTAAATAACACACCTGTTGGTTGGGCATTTCATCAGCAAGAAATGTGAGTCTGGACCCTGTGCTTGGAGCTGAGTCTGGGGTTGGCCCGGCCCTGAAAGCAGTATATTTGTCCTTGCTTCCTCTGCACAGAGAAATGCCATTGAGCGTTTTTGTGGGGAGGTGAGGCGCCTGTGCCATGCGGAGAGAAGGAAGGACTTCGTGTCTGAAGCCTACCTGATCACCCTGGGCAAGTTCATCAACATGTTTGCTGTGCTGGACGAGCTGAAGAACATGAAGTGCAGTGTGAAGAATGACCACTCAGCCTACAAGAGGTGAGCATGCCCGCACTCCCAGGTGCCTCTGCATGGTGGGTGCGGCACCCACAAGGGCCATTCTTGGGCCTGAGACAGATCACGAGCCCTGCAAAGCATTCTGGTAGTCCTGTGTGTGGAGGGGGCTCTGAACTCCCATCACCCTAGACGATAATGTGCTGCCATGAGCCTGCACGTCTAGTCTCGTGGGCACGTCACAGCAGTGTGTCTGTAAGACTGAGTATGTTGGTGGCAGGTAGATCAGAGCAGCTGTCCTGTAACCAGCTCTCTAGGGAAAGTCTATGCCCTAGACTGTTAAAACAAGTTGGCTGGAATGAGATACTGACTTCTGTTTCCTTTGTTAGACAATGAATCTTACCTATACAATTGAATTAGAAGAGATTTACTTTGCATCTGAATAGGCTGTGGTTTCATTTGTAGAGAAAGGAAAGTAATTTCTCCTGTGTTCTTCTAGGTTATTGCCTGAGAACTGCCTTTAAGAAAGCAGAAATTAATAAGAGCAAATCAAATTTAATCTAATAAGTATGGAGGGATCCCAAGATATGAGACCCAAAGAAGTAACCTTTTAAACAAAGAAAAAGTAACCTGTGAAGATTTGATAAGACAGAGAAGTTTGAGTTGGCGTGGTCAGTGAGTGAGGAGGTAGGAAGGTTGTTTACACAGCCTCTGGTGATGACGACGCCTCCTGACCTCCTGGTACTGGGAGGTTACCTTTCATGTGGGAGGCATCTTTCTTGCTTTCAGGGGCACAGAGGAAGTCAGAATGTACTTGCTGCCGCTATTTAAGTAACTAGTTCAGAATAAATCAGTATGCCACAGTGGCATATTTGGGGGCCGCCTACGCTGAACCCTATCGCTGTATCTTTAAAATGAAATCAACTTGAGATGTAGCGTGAAGCAGATTTGAGCTTGGGCCAGCAGTCGGGGTGGAGCCAGGTCTCCCAGACTTCAAGCCTTGTTCATGTGAAATGAGTTCAGGTGTTCCATTCACCGAGTCGGCTCTGCATGCAAGCATAGATCTTCAGGATGCCAGCATCTTTTGAATTGTCCTGTTAACTCCTCTCCAGTAGGAGTGTCTGGAGTTGTCTCCATTTGATGCCAGTGTTGGGGGATTTCAAGTGTGTGGGACTCTTGGTGGAGCATGGGGCTTCTGAGCTTCCTAGTCCAGGAGGACAGCTTCTGCTCCTGATGGTACTTGTTGCATGATTTTGATCAGCTTTGTCAGCCTTTTATCAGAGAAATGGGGAGGTACACAGCACCGGTGGTTTTTCATTTTAACAAGCTTTCTTTTCTCTCTCTTTTAGAGCAGTAGCACCTTTATTTCAAAGCCCAGTCTGGAAAGCAGTTTAAAGATGGGACTGCTCTGTGGAAGGCCATTGGAGGGCCCCTGGGCACCCCCTTCAGAAGTTGCCCACCATCTTTGCCGCCCCCCAGGCTCTCCTGAGCACAGAAGATGGCTGAGGCACCCCTCATCCTTCCAGCATCCTCTTGCTGTGATCTCTGTTATGGACAATCTGTTGGTTCACTTTCCCAAGCAATAACCCTTACTCATCCCCAGCCCTCACAACCACGGTCAACATTCAAAACGCTTTTTATTAAAAATAATAATAATAATAAAAAAAAAACACTTTATTTGCACATAGCTGGTAGTTACAACTTCTTCCAAGTGTAAGTTCCAGATAACCCATATTGTCATGGTGAGGCTTAAGGAAAATAAAAACAAGTATTTTTGGTCCTTTTCTTAATTTCCATTCTTGCAGCTTTACCAATCACTCAAATCAATAAAGTGAACACTATACATTCTTTTAAAAAGAATGTCAACATACCAGTTCATATTATTTTATGCATATATTAAAAAAAAACTTACAGAAATAAGCAAGATTACAGTTTACTTGTCACCTGGAATGTCCTGATGTAGGTGGCCTGCAGCTAAGTGGGTTCCAGACCGTTCAGGAACTAGGGCTCCAGCCTTGTAGCCCAGAACGGCTACTTGAGCTCCAGGTGTCATTTCTGCATTCAGGTCAACAGGAAGGAAGGAGAGTTGAAGGCCCTACAAAGATTTGCCTTCTATCTCGTGGCTGAGCAGTTGATCCCAGTGTGGAGATGAGGCACGTTGCTGCACTATAGAAATTCAGGGCTTATTTTGGAGCAGGAAGGAAAGGAAATGACAGTTGGAGTAGATTACCAGTCTTTGCCTTGAAAGCTTTTCTTTAGTAAAACCTTCAAGGTTCTAGGTTGTACAGACAGGTCCTGAACTTTTTTGGGGAAGCCCTAGATGTGCAGAGTCCTCTTATGTGCTTTCATACTGCTTTGTAAAAACTAGAGACTCAGCCCATGTTGTGCAGGATTGTTGGACCTCAGTGTACAGGTCCTTCTGTGTCCACTGTTCCCTTGTCAGCCCATGAGTAGGTCATATGGGTCTTGTTTTTCAGATATGGTGAGAGTCAGGAGAGTTCAGGGGGGTATGTATTGATTTATAAGAAGTGTATATTCATCCTCATTTCTGGCACAGCTCCTAAAACCCTTGGAATTTCCTGTGATGAAAGCATAAAGTTTCTTTTGTTATGTTAGTGTGATTTTGGAAAGCCCCTTGGTACCCTCAGGATGGGGCTGGTCACCAGAGGAATCAGCCCTGGGACTGGAGGGTTGGAACTTTTAGTCCCACCCTCCTGACCTTAGTGGGGAGAGAGGGGTTAGAGGTTGAACCCATTGCCAGCATCCAGTAATCTAATCAAACATGTTTATATGAGGAATCTTCCATTAAAAATCCCAAAGGACAGGATTCGGAGAGCTTCCAGGTTGGTGAACATGTGGAAGTTTGGTGGAGTGGTGATTGGAGAGGCCATGGAAGCCCCCATTCTTTTCCCATACATTGCCCTACTCATGAAGTCTGATGCTGTCTTCCAGCAGTGTCAGAATTTAGTTCATTGCAGGCCACCCAGCTGGTGTTAGAATATTGCTTGATGGTGTGGGAAAACGCACTGCTCATGTTAGACTTCGTACCAGATCTTTAGGTTTGTCTAAGATGGAGCTGCAAATTGGTGGTGGAATTAGGATTTTGTCTCAGACCTTTGGCACAGAACTGTGTGTGGTGTGGTCCCTGACTGGTGGGAGGTTTGGCTGCCCAAAAGTTTCCCAACAGAGAACCTAAGCAGTGCTGGCCATCTGTGTCACTCAGCACTGGACTCACGGAGGGAATGTCAGCCTTTTTCAGACTTGGGGATAGGGAGCCAGTGTGAGAGGCCATTGTGTTGTTGCCCTTCAGGAAAACCTGTGAGTGGTACTGCCACATCTCTGAGGAAGTCCGTCAGCTATGGACAGTGGGGTCATGAGCTGTCCACATTGCAGAGAGACTTACCTGGAGTTCAGGGGAGAAGCTGGAGGAGGCTGAAATTGAAACGAGCGTTGGTGATGCACATTTCTACAGATAACTGTAGCAGTAGTAGAGTAATTTTGATTTTGCCACGTTGGTTTTTTTTTAATGTCATTAAGCATGTTGGTTGATTAACCCTTTTTTCCCCCCTCTTTTATAGGGCTGCTCAGTTTTTACGTAAAATGGCAGATCCACAGTCCATCCAGGAATCACAGAATCTGTCCATGTTCCTGGCCAACCACAACAAGATCACACAAGTAACTCACACTCTGGCTGATGGGGCACATTGCCAGGGGGCTGAGGGGCAGAGAGTGGTCAGTGACATAGATCTCACTCTGTGTTTTAGTCTCTGCAGCAGCAGCTTGAAGTGATTTCTGGTTATGAAGAGCTCCTAGCAGACATTGTGAATCTCTGTGTGGATTACTATGAGAATAGAATGTACCTGACGCCCAGTGAGAAACACATGCTTCTCAAGGTACGTGTGTTGAGGGAAGACTGCCAGTAGCACCATGAGAAAGGGGCAGCCTTCTTTTCATGAATAGGCTGAAGTTGATGATTGTTTTGCCAACCTTTTCTCTCATGCATGTGTGTGTGTGTGTGTGTGTGTGTGTGTATAGCATCTTCCACCTTATCTGCAGATTGCACTACAAATCCTTGACATATTCCCATGAGTGTGTTCCAAGCTTGAGCCCAGTGCCAGGTAGATCTCATGCCCATCCCTGGAGAAGGTGCTTGTAGATAAGGAGGTTTTGGTCAAGAATTTTTCTCAGCATAAAGCTTCTTGTAGCAGAGATTGTGCCAGATTTTACTTGGCAGGGATGTAGTTCCTAGAAATTTAGTATACTGTGTCACCGTGATTGGGCTTCTCAGGTTATTCTAGTGGTAAATAACCTACCTGCCAGTGCAAGAGACATAAGAGATGCGATTTGATCTCTGGGTTGGGAAGAGCCTCTGGAGGAGGGCATGGCAACCCACTCCAATATTCTTGTCTGAAGAATCTCATGAATAGAGAAACCTCGCATCCTACAATAATCCATAGCATTGCAAAGAGTTGGAGATGACTGAAATGACTTAGCACACATGCACGTCACCATGATTATAGTAGACTTTTGTTGTTCAAGAATCATGCCATTTAACATATTTCTCATTATTACTCTGTTTCAAATTGGGGAGGTTTTCAATGATGTTTCTCATTGGGAAAATGAGAAGTGTTTTTTTTTTTTAATCAAATGAAAGTTTAATAATGAGTACATTGGAGAGAACCCAGGAAAACTGAGCAGCTCTGAGGAAATGGTTCTGCCATTCTCTTCACTCTGTTGTCCACCTTCATAGAGGGCAGCTCTGTGGGACCCTGTGCTGGATGTCCTGCTGGCCCAAGCAAGTGGGCCCAGCTCCAAGATTTCTTCCATGTAGGAGAATAGCATGGAGGGGTCACAGGAAAAAGGGCACTGTCCAGTGGCGTGCTTTATGATATTGGAAACATTCTGTTTGCACCTTTTGGTACAAGAGCCCCCTGGCAATAGGTGCTTTTGGAAATTCACATTTGTTATTGCATTGTGCTTCAGGAGAGGTGGAACTGATGTGTATACATGTAAGAGGAAACAAGAAGTGACATAAAATAGCTTCATGTGAAGGGCTAGCTATTAATTTCTGAGGGGCTTTTAAAAATACTTTTTACCAAGCCTCAGTTCAGTTCACTTCAGTCGCTCAGTCGTGTCCGACTCTTTGTGACCCCATGAATC
>SJYA01006108.1:0-30154 GCA_006410615.1 Neotragus moschatus | reverse complement strand
CCACCCTGTTAGCTTCTCTCTGAGAATTACTGCAGAGCGGTCGCTGCGCCGACTCCCTGGGGGCGGTGGGGCGGAGAGGCGCGGGACGGATCCGGAGACCGCGGGGGCCGTTCCTCTGGCTGGTGCTGCCGCCCCTTCGGCCTGTCCCGGCCGTGGCTCCCGCCCGGCGCCCTTTGCGGTGGTTCGAGAGCGGCTTCCCTGTACGAGCCCTGGCGCCGGGTGCTGGTGGGGCCTGAGGCAGCACAGTTCCGCTCATCCAGGACCCTGCCGCCCCTTAATTCTCTTTATTGAAAGGCATATTCACCCTGGCCTGTGCCCACCTGTCTTGATACCAGCAGGGGTAGTTTTATAATAAAGTTGCGCTTGAGACTTTTAAACGTTTTGTCAGAGGCCAGAGACTTCAGGCACGTTAGAGCATAATACACAAATACAAAGGTGTCCTTATCTAGGTCCTGGACAGTGTGGTTTTCACATGTAATGCTCTAGGTAGGCGTCTCTGAAAAGATTGTTCTCGATTGAGTTACGCAGACACGAGGAGACTATGCAGAATTTATTGATTCTTTTCCCTTATCAGTGATTATCTCCCCAGAATATCCAATTTGACGCGTCAGTTACCTGAAGATGAGGAGATGCTGCAAACAGCTCTTTTCTGAGGATAAGTTAGTGTAGTAATAACTGTGCGGCCTTAAGGGCAAGGGAGGGAAGGTGGTCAGTACCATCACTTCGGATTATAGATGAGCTCTAAACAGTGGTAACATCAGGCCTCAGCTACTTCCTCAGATTTTTTCTCTAGACCTAGTCTGCAGAGCGGGGTCAGGAGCCACCAGTTTGTGGGTCGGTCTGTTTGTATAAGTGAGTGGTTTCCATCCTGCCTCATTGCCTCTTGCCTCAGCCGTAGCAGGGATTCTTACACTGACCGTCCAGGCTCCAGCTCTGTCTCTCGGAGCTCATTCATGCTTTCGCTACAGTGGGTCCACTCATGGTGCACTTCAGAACATGGCCACTGCTTGCGCTGCTTACGTGAGGTAGCGCGACCCCCCTGACCTTTGCTGTCTCACCCCTGCAGGAACAGTCCACGCAGTCATGCTTGGTTTGTTGCTTGCATGCTCTTTCAGTTTTTGTCTCTTTGTGCTTAACCTTTCTTCTGCCTGAAATGCTGAACGTGAATTCCTACTTAGCTTGCTAGACCCAAGTTAGATGGTCCTTGCTTTATAAACACACTCTTCTGAACACTTGGCAGTTAACATTGCCTTCTTTTCTGTAGCATGTATGCATTCATTTGGGGCCCCCCGGGTGGTTCAGTAGTAAGAAATCCACCTGCGGTTGCAGGAGACACCAGTTCGATCCCTGGGTTGGGAAGATCCTCTGGAGAAGGAAGTGGCATCCTAGTCCAGTATTCTTGCCTGGAAGATCCCACGGACAGAGACGCTTGGTGGACTGTATAGTCCATGTGGTTGCAAAAGAGTCGGACGTGACCAGGNTTGCAGGAGACACCAGTTCGATCCCTGGGTTGGGAAGATCCTCTGGAGAAGGAAGTGGCATCCTAGTCCAGTATTCTTGCCTGGAAGATCCCACGGACAGAGACGCTTGGTGGACTGTATAGTCCATGTGGTTGCAAAAGAGTCGGACGTGACCAGGCTGCTAAACGAAGCATGCATTCGTTCATCATCATCATCTTACATGTCAGACACTGCACTAAGTATAGCAATTACGAAAACATATTCCTGGTTTCTTCACTCAAGGGGCTTAGCACAGTGTGTATCTGCTGTTATAGCACTTACGTTTTCCAGTGATTATTTGCATATCCTATACAAATTGGACTCTTTGATGCCAGGGACTATACATATATATATCCTCTTAATTTTTATATTTGCATCACTCTGTTGTTGTAATAGACTAACAGTGTCCAAAAGAGCATAATTTTCTTATATGTCTGTTTTCGGAAGCAGCTTTCTCTGTGTTTGGTCTGCTTTCCACTGATGAGTTTGTAAGATACATAGTCTTCGGAGTCCTTTGTCCTTTCAGAGTCACTGCCAGATTCTGAGTGCTTTTTCATACAAGTACGTGCTTGAGGTACATGCGTGTCTTTGACGTATTTGTAACTTTAAGATCTGTATGTTCTGTGTGAGAAAACCTTACTAGATCGGTAACGTTTATACTGAAATCTAATAGTAATAGCTGACATTTATCCGGTGCTTACTGTGTTATAACTGGATGCTGTTCTTAAGGTATTAATCAGTCCTGTTTGAATCAGTCAGTTCTCATAGCAACCTTGTGCACAGTAGGAGTCCATAGGAAAACTAAAGTGAATGAAAGGTCTTTCATTAGACACTCCGTTCTTTAACCTAAAAGGAATTTCAAGTGTGTAGCCAGTAAACAGATGAGTTGAGGGAAGCCAGGTACAAGTNGTATTAATCAGTCCTGTTTGAATCAGTCAGTTCTCATAGCAACCTTGTGCACAGTAGGAGTCCATAGGAAAACTAAAGTGAATGAAAGGTCTTTCATTAGACACTCCGTTCTTTAACCTAAAAGGAATTTCAAGTGTGTAGCCAGTAAACAGATGAGTTGAGGGAAGCCAGGTACAAGTGTGCTGGTATTTGTGTGCTCCAGAGAGGTGAAGGTGAAGGTACAGCGCATATAAAACCTGACGGCTTATTTTTATGTCTGTACTGCTTCTATCACAGTGTGCTACTTATTTAAGGCAGTCTCTCAATAAACGATCAAGCCAAAGTGTACTGGATACCATTCAAAATTTATTAAACTTAATGCCCAAGATATTATAGAGGATAGAAAACTGAATGAAATATTTAAAAACTTAAATTCAGCCTAATGGTACCATGTAGTCAGTGCATAATAAATATTTCTACTCAGATATGACAGTTTCCTTAGGGATTTATTTTCCTTGGATATTTTCCCCCCAAAGTTTTGAATGCTGGTTATGTGCCTTAACGTCTAACATTATAAGACTATAAGTTGAACGCATAAGAAAACAATTTTTGTCCTGTTGACTATTTTGCACGCAGTCATGAAAAACATGGAAGGAATAAGATTTCAGCTTTGTAAGGTAAAAGGAAATGGATTCCAGAATAGCTTGATTGGGTTTTTAAATATGTTTTTTGTATAACCATGAAACTGATTGATAAGGCTGTATAGCTTACCTGTATTCTTACATTAAACTTCAAATCTTTTCAAAGCAGTACCACTGTCTTCTTGGTGTGCACGAAGATAACCCATAGAGCTGAGGAAGTCGCCAAGAACAGTGTGCTGGGGATGCTCTAGAAAAAGACTGAATGCTGAGGCAATTTCCAGTCCAAAGGTTTTTGATTTGCCAAGAAGGTGAACGTCATGGATCAGAACAACAGCCTCCCACCTTATGCCCAGGGCCTGGCCTCCCCTCAGGTAATGCGACTGGAGGGAGGGTGCATATAGGACAGAGTCTGCATCTAGAGATATTGTGAAAGGGAAGGAAGGGATTAAGCCATCTGTTGTTGAAATGGACTCACATTTTTTTAAGTCTTCTTTATTTCATTGAGAATTTCCTTTAGATTTTTAATAGGCATGGTAACGTTTAAATTGGGAAGTTTGGAAGCTAAAATATATATTTGTCTCTAAGACTTAATCTTTTGATAAACACTTATGAAAGTGGTCCGAGTGATTACAGAGTGTTTGATTTCGTAAGTAACCTAATTATTTTCTAGCTTTATCTTTTCCTTTTTATGTTTAAAGTTCCAAATAACATATCTGCTTTTAAAATTTTTAAATAACTTTTGTTAAATAAAGATACCCATTTTAAGTGTGTGTTTTGATAAGTGTATGCACCTTTGAAAGTTCTGAAACATTTCATTTAGCCTAAAAATCCCTCTCTGCCCCTATACAGTTACTCCCCTAGCCCCAGGCAGCAGCTGATGCACTTTCCAGATGTAGAGATAGTTTTGTCTATGCTAGAATATCCTGTAGGTGGCATCATACCAGTCAGTATGTGCGTTTTGTGGGTCTGTCATCTTCGCCCAGGATAATGTTTGCGTGTATCAGCAAGTCCCTTTTTACTGCCAAGTGGCCCTCTCATGTGACGCACCACAGCTTGTTTTCCAGCTGCTGACGTTAGGGCTGTTTCTAGGTTGGAGCAACTATGGATACGGGCGCTGTATGTGGATATTCTTCATGTCTGCTGTGTTTTCATTGCTCTTGGGTAGATACTTAGGAATGGGATTGCTGGGCCACTGTGTGAGATGTGTCTGACTTTATGAGAAAGCGCCCTGCGTGCTCTCAAGTCCTGCTGCAGCGTGTGAGCGTTCCCGCTGCTCCACACCCTCACCAGCACTTCTGTTTTCACGCGAGTCTAAAAGTAAACACGTTTTTACGATCTTGAGCATTTTTCAACTGCTTACTAACTGTTGATGTATCTTCATTTGTAAAATGTCCTTCACACCTTTTGCCCAATTTTTATTGGCCTGTTTGTTCATCTTTTATTGCATTTTGATTGTTCTTTATTCTGGATACAAGTTCTTTCTCAGATGTATGTATGGTAGATGTTGTCTCCTCATCTGTGGCTTAAGTTTTAATTTTCTTAATGGTATCTTTCAAAGAATGGAAATTCTCAATTTTTTCAAAGTCTTAGACCATTGTTATCCTCTAGAGCCTGAAGGGTTAAGCCTCTTCCTAAATCCTCACATGCTGTTCGTTGAGCTTCGCACCTGGGTCTCCTTCCGCACCCTAAGCCCTCGCCTGCAGTGCTGCGGTGAAGAAGGAGTGTGTGTGTGAGGTGGCGGCCTAGTAGCCTGTCTGTTCTCGGATGGTGCCTGTCTTTGCACATCTTGCCTGCAGTTCTGCCAGCCGAGTTCTGCAGACGCTTGACACCAGCCAGTCTAACCCATTGTTCTCTAACTGTCCACAGGGTGCCATGACTCCTGGAATCCCTATCTTCAGTCCAATGATGCCTTATGGCACAGGACTGACTCCACAGCCTATTCAGAACACCAACAGTCTGTCTATTTTGGAGGAGCAGCAACGGCAGCAGCAGCAGCAGCAGCAACAACAGCAGCAACAACAGCAGCAGCAGCAGCAGCAGCAGGCGGCAGTGGCAGCCGTCCAGCAGTCGACGTCCCAGCAGGCGACCCAGGGGCCCTCGGGCCAGACACCGCAGCTCTTCCACTCACAGACTCTTACGACTGCACCCTTGCCGGGCACCACCCCCTTGTATCCCTCGCCCATGACCCCCATGACCCCCATCACCCCGGCCACGCCAGCCTCCGAGAGCTCCGGGATCGTGCCGCAGCTGCAGTGAGTTCTCGCGTGTCCTGCCCCTGCCCTGGAGGGACCCCCCTGCAGCCGCGCTGCTGCTCTGTGTTCTCAGATGGGTTGATTGATTTGTGTGGTATTAACGGTGACCATGCATTAAAGCCTGCTTCGCCTTACTTGAGGAAGGGAAGGAGAGCTGTCTTCGTGAGCCAGTGCCCCCAGCAAAGGTCTCTCACGACATCTTCAGGAGTTTGGTGGCTGTGCTTAACATGCCTTGGCCAGTGAAGTCCAGTTTGGATTGCATTTCGTTGTTGATATTTCACTGTAGCTAACTAGCCAGGTCAAGCCTTCTGTAGTCTCCCTCCCTTGTGGTATTATAAGTCTTTGGAAAGATTAATTGCAAAGTCACAGAATCATCATTGTTCATAGTGGTCCTTGTTTTCTTCACTGTTTGTTATAAGGGCTGCATATAAATCTTTGAGATTTGTGTCCTTCCCACAAGCTGAGGATGGCTGTTCTTTCCCTAAATGGATTTTTCTACCTCTGTGAAGTGGGTCCTGTATGTAACAGAAAAGGGGTAGGGAAAATTTCTCCTCCTTGAAAAACAGATATCCTCATATCTGTCAGTAAGAATTATATAGCCTTTGCCATTAGGAAGCTTATAACCACATGAAGGGTTATTTGTAATAAATACATCACCCAGTTTTCATGCAAGTCATTCCTAATCATTTTTAGAACTAAGTGATGTTTAATCATGGATCATGACTGTTACACAGAGACCTAAATCTTGCCCTGGGTGTGTGTTTGATCTGAAACAATTTAAAAAAAACAAAATAATGTTAATGATTTTAGAAAGATAAGCACTTATTTTAGTTCACCTTTGCAAATACCATATGCTGTTGTCTTGCACAGTTACCTGGCTCCTATGCCCATTTAAGTTTGCACCTTTGGTTTAAATTGTAATTTATACCCAGTTCAGATGGGTGTTTGTTTCTTGCCAGCACCTTAATATTTCTGGTATTCCACAAAGCATCCCCCAAAATTCACAGAATTGTGGAAATTAAATAACATACCTTTAAACAGCCAATGGATCAGAGATCACAGGGGCAGTTAGGAAATAGTTAAGACAGATGAAAATGAAAATACCGTATAGGGCTTCCCAAGTGGTGCTATTAGTATAAAGAATCGCCTGCCAATGCAAGAGGCGCAGAGGTGTGGCTGGATCCCTGGGTCAGGAAGATCCTCTGGAGTAAGAAATGCAACCCACTGCAGTATTCTTGCTCGGAAAACTCCATGGGCAGAGAAGCCTGATAGACTTAATTGAAGCCTGATGGAGCACAAAACGTATTTGGGATGCAGCAAATACCGTACTAAGGGTGACATTTATAGCCGTAAATGATCACATCAAAAAAAAGAAGTATTTCAAAGCAATAACATTACAACTAGAAAAAGAGCAAACTAACCCAAAAGCTGAAAGAAGGAAGGAGATGATGATGTGAGCGGAGACAGATGGAGTAGAGAACAAGAGAGCAGTAGAGAGAATCAGTGAGACCGAAGATTGGGTCTCTGAAAAGAATCCGCACGTAGTTAGACTGACAAAAAGTGGAGGCTCGGAGAACTAGAATCAGAAAGGACAGTAGGGCCGTTGCTGCCGATTCCACGGAGCGAAGAGGCGAAGTTACGTCAACTTGTCTGTATAAAGTTGATTAGAAGAAAACAGATGTGTAAGAATATTAAAAATGAAAAGGGAGTTTCTGTCTCCCGCCTGCCGTGCCGTGAGGTGCAGGCGCCTCAGCACAGTTACGGAGGCGCTGCTCCAGAATACCAGTTGCCCCTGACGTCAGGGGAGCAGAGGGCAGGGTGGGGGCCCCAAAGGGAGGAGGAGAGTAAGTGAGAAGAGCTCACTGGGCCTACGCACTAAATATCAGTGTCTGGTCTTCATGATCTACTGAGAGTTGATTGGAAGAAAAAGGTTTCCTTCCTTTGTCAGAGATAATCGAATTTCTGTTTGTCCAAGATACTTACTCTGAAAGAAGTGAGGAAGCCATACCTCACTTAGGAGCCACGTATACACAGAGCAGTCTCTTTGTCTGAAGACGGCAGTATTAACTGTTATTACTTCACAGTGTGTTGTAAGTGCTAAGTGAGGGTATCTATGTATTAGGTTGGCATGGTGTTTGGTACTTGTTTAAACACTTAATGTCAGCAATTAAAAATTTTGTTTAATTAAAAATTGGGAAAGATTGTGTTTTTAGATAATTAGTAGTAAATAATCATGTTTTCTTTTCAAATTCTTTACAGAAATATTGTATCCACAGTGAATCTTGGTTGTAAGCTTGACCTAAAGACCATTGCACTTCGTGCCCGAAATGCTGAATATAATCCTAAGGTCAGAACAATTGTATCAAACCATAGTGATAACAGAATTTTCTTCTAAAGGTCTTTCAGTTAAAAAGAATATGTTGTGTTTAGGTTTGTTGACACCAACAAAACAAAAATTTAAAGCAAAATGTGGAGCGTTTTTGTTGAGTAACTGCCAAGTAAGAGACTAAGAATATAGCAGTCCACAGGGTAAAGCCTCATATACTTGCTGTCAGGGGATCACACACAGTCACTGACCAAAGTCTGTAGTGTGACCCCATTTATGTTTGAAAACTATATAGAATAGAATGCCAGGCTACTGGGAATTTACTTCAAAATAATACAGTCGGAGAATTGGGAAAGGGGCATATGAATGAGACAAGATTAGCCGAAAACTAGTAATTGTTAAAGTTGGATAATAAATACAAAGAAGTTTAATATATTTTTCTACCTTTGTATAACTGCCAAGTTTTTCTTTTATAATAAAAAGATTAAGAAGAAAATACCTAGAAATTTTCAGGTTTTAAGATAGCACCCTAATGCATATGGCAAATCCGTATGAGTATAGCATTATAAGAGTTAACCTTTGTCTATCATGATTTTATTACGTAGAATACATAATTTTACATGTTTTTTTTCCTAATGAAATGATAGTAGTTATCCAACCAGTAAAACTGGTTAAAGGAATTTAGGAAATGTAAAAAACTATAGAAAGAATTTAGAAAATGCAAAATAGTTAGACATTTCCTGGGACTTCTATAAACTAGAATATAATGCTAGCATTTTTACATGGTGGTAAAGTTAGAAGGAAGACAGACCATAGTTTTTAGATTAAAATTGTTAAAGCTATCTAACTTGTCAGAGTCATCTTCATTAGAAGTATGTGAATTTTTTGTGTGTAATTAGGTAGCAGACACTAAATTTTTAGAGAGGCCATTGCATTTATATAAATGCCAATATATCAGTGCAGTTTCTAAAAGTCTACAGGAACGGGGAGGTCACCTCACTGTGTGTTGATATGGTTGTAATCTGACATATTCCTTCTGGAGGTAGAAGGTTTGTAAGTCGATTTGCCTGAAAAATCACCAATAAAACAGAAAACTTACAGCTAAAGCTTTGCAGACATTGTTTGTCTTCGGTGGCTGGGATGTGCATGGCAGAGCACAAAAGTCTCGGTCCAGCTGCCTCTGTCGGCACAGTTGACGTGCTTGCTTCCTGTGCAAAAGCGTGTGTGCCGCGTGGCGATGGCAGGGAGTCCCGTAAGGAAGCGTGTGACGGAGTTGTAACTGTCTCGGTGCCAGGCCCCTCTCGTTGCTTGGGGTGTTCTTCTTGCTGTGTAGCGCTCCTGATGGAAGTCAGCAGGCTGACCTCACTAACTGTTGTCTCTGGCTGTTTTAGCGATTCGCAGCTGTGATCATGAGAATAAGAGAGCCCCGCACCACTGCACTGATTTTCAGTTCTGGGAAGATGGTGTGCACAGGAGCCAAGAGGTGGGTTCAGAGGAGCTCCTCGTCTGGTCTGCGCGTCACAGAGCGATGCTGTGTCATGGTGTCTAGACGTTAGGCTGCTGCTTTAATGCAGATGCAGTGTTATTGTTGCTTTCGTGTTAAAGCAGTTGATTCTCATCACCTTAGACAGTGGTGGCTTCCCTGTCTTAAAAATAGGATGTGTGTTCCAACCTTATTTCTGTATAACTCACCAAGTGTACGTGCCAGACTTTTGTCATTTGTGACTCTGCACTTGAGAGCCTTTGTCAACAGTGATGTCAGTGCTTTCGTTCTGTTTTTGTTGCATAGGCCTTGCACTGCTAAGTCACATTTTATCCAACAAGTAAGTTCTAGGAATGGATAAAGACAGACATGACATAAAAGGGGGATTAGTGTACACGTTCTTTGAGTATAAGTCTCATCAGTATTTTCCTATCAAGATGAGGCTTGTTTTTATCTCAGTAGAAATTTGTGGGCTTAAGTACAGCAATATTAATGATAGTGGTGATGCTGATATACTTCATATCCATGAAATCTGGGGCTATCAATAATTCAGTGAATTGAAAGGTATTCATTTTGGTAGACCTACAGTTTTCTGTCAAGGATGTGGGAAAGTTTCTCTCATCTAAATAATTGTGTTAGCTGTTTTTGAGTATGAATAGCTCACTTTTTCTTTCCTGCTGCTCAGTCACTTCAGTCGTGTCCGACTCTGTGCGACCCCGTAGACGGCAGCCCAGCAGGCTCCCCCGTCCCTGGGATTCTCCAGGCAAGAACGCTGGAGTGGGCTGCCATTTCCTTCTCCATTTTTTTTTTCCTAGTGAAGAACAATCTAGACTAGCAGCAAGAAAATATGCCAGAGTTGTACAGAAATTGGGTTTTCCAGCTAAGTTCTTGGACTTCAAGATTCAGAACATGGTGGGGAGCTGTGATGTGAAGTTCCCTATAAGGCTAGAAGGCCTTGTGCTAACCCACCAACAGTTCAGCAGGTAAGTCTGAAATGCATGGTGGTCGCTTTTGTCAGCAGTTTTACTTTACGATCTATTTAAACACTGTTCATGTTAAGACTTAAGCAGGATAATTAGCTCAGTTCAGTTCAGTCGCTCAGTCATGTCCGACTCTTTGCGACCCCATGAATCGCAGCACGCCAGGCCTCCCTATCCATCACCAACTCCTGGAGTTCACTCAGACTCACGTCCATCGAGTCAGTGATGCCATCCAGCCATCTCATCCTCTGTCGTCCCCTTCTTCTCCTGCCCCCGATCCCTCCCAGCATCAGAGTCTTTTCCGATGAATAATTAGTATGTGAGAACAAATGATATACTGGTAGGTATATATATTGTTGAAGTGTCTTCCTGATTTCTTTGGTAATACCTACTATTCTCTCCAGCCTCCTACTTCTCTATCTTTTAACTCAGTGATACCCAGAACTCCCCTTTACTGGCATGAAATTGATTCCCTTCTGTATGTTTCATCATTTTATTGCTCAATGAATACATTTTAAATGAATAAATAAAACCCACAACCTCTTGTATCAAGTTTTCCCCCAGTTGTTTGAGTCTTTTGTTCTGCTTCCTGAGAAGGCTTCAAAGGCAAGGTGGTCCCTGATCACCTCTCTCAGCCGCTCTGCTCACAGCAGCCCCATGGCTCATCATGCCCCTCTTGCACCAGGACCCTTGCACATCCCACTTTTATCCGTGGCACACGCTTCTGTCACTTTTTACTAAGAAACTCCCACTGGCGTTTCATGTGTCCCTCCCAGCATCTCCCTTCTCAGAGAATCCTGCCTTGAATTTTCCAGTAAGTTAAACACGGTCAAACATCCTGTTTTCAGTCTAACAAAGTGAGGTTACCTGGATCAGAACAAAACTGTACCAGCAGTGCATTCAGTCAGATAGCACAGGGCAGGTTCAGTCTCCAACCAGTGTCATTTCGGTCACTTCGGTTAAACTGCCTGAGGAAACGTAGCAGCTAGAAGACATTTCACTCTAAGGAGACGGGATGTGAGTGATTAAAAGATAAACTGTGACTGGTAGATCTTATAGATGGATAATTACTGGGCTCTTTTAAGTTGATACAAACTTGTCCAGAATGAAACTTGATAAAGATCAGAGACTACAGAACATATTTATAAAACTCTTGTTCTTATGTCAGGAAATCCAGATTCATTAGAAACGGAATTTGTTGGTCTTCAAGTCCTAGTGACAGGTCAGCCTCACTGGCCAAATACTGCTTGCAGAGCTGGGCTTCACCCCTCATTAGTTTGTGGCTAACCTAGTGCTTTCCCTTGTTCAGGTCCTCATTTTTCCTAAAGCTGTTAATTTAAACTTGTTGCTGTTTTCCTTCTAGTTATGAGCCAGAGTTATTTCCTGGTTTAATCTACAGAATGATCAAGCCAAGAATTGTTCTCCTTATTTTTGTTTCTGGAAAAGTTGTATTAACAGGTAAGTTGTAACAGAAAGTAGTGGTTGAAGTTCTGAAAGTGTCGAGAATGGCATTTTCTCAGTACTTAGAAGTAATATAGTGTTGGGACAGTTAACTAGTGACCTGCAGAGAAGCTTTGCCCCTTTTCTCTCTTCCTCAACACTGATGGGAAGCATCCACCAGAGGCGGTGAGCTGAGGAAAGTCAGATCACACCTTGCTGGTTGAAGCATCGCCTTGGTGGGGAGGGGTGGAGGTGGGCGTGACATCGCATAGTAGACGGTGCTTTCAGTGGGTTCCATGGTCTAAAACTTTGGTTTTCCTCAGCATTATCGTTTTGCCTCAACAAAGGAAGATTCAAGAAAGCTTGGCTGAAAGTAGCAGTTGAGAGAATGAGACTCCATCACTCTCAACTGCTGCCCTGCTGGGCTCTGCCCTGGTGCAGAGACCAGCAGCTGTCACGTGGGCAGACTGTAGGTGTGGGAGGAGGAGTCATCTGTGTTGTTGCTCTGGTCATTTTTTTTGTAAAGCCAAATTAAGAAAATGCCCCGTTAAAAACGAACACATGATGCAACAAGGGATTCCACTGTTCACGTCTTGACGCCTGCATCTGTCTTGCTGGATGTGGAGAGAATTGTGCCTCTGTGGTTGTGTTAAGAAATGCCACTTCAGACTCTTGTCCTCCACTTGTCTTCGTAGGTGCTNAGCTGTCACGTGGGCAGACTGTAGGTGTGGGAGGAGGAGTCATCTGTGTTGTTGCTCTGGTCATTTTTTTTAAAGCCAAATTAAGAAAATGCCCCGTTAAAAACGAACACACGATGCGACAAGGGATTCCACTGTTCACGTCTTGACGCCTGCATCTGTCTTGCTGGATGTGGAGAGAACTGTGCCTCTGTGGTTGTGTTAAGAGATGCCACTTCAGACTCTTGTCCTCCACTTGTCTTCGTAGGTGCCAAAGTCAGAGCAGAAATTTATGAAGCCTTTGAGAACATCTACCCTATTCTGAAGGGTTTCAGGAAGACGACGTAATGGCTGCTGTGTTCTCCTGCCTCCCCCACCCACTTGTTTTTTTTAGACCACTTGGTTTTGGTACACTCAGTGGTGGTGTGGACGGCCCCACGTGGTAGAGGATGGACGTCTGGTTGTAGGGTGCAGCACAAGGTGAAGCTCTCTTCCACGTGTACCCCCATGGGGTGCCGGAGGGGTGTTGTTTCTGCACAGAGAACACCGAGCGTCCCTGTAAGTGGCTCAAACTGTGCTGCTATGCGGGCAGTGCTGCCTGTTATTTATATTTAGATTTTAAACACTTACTGCTGTTGACAAGTTGGTTTAAGGGACAAAACTAAGTGTTAAAGCCACCTCAGCAATTGATTGGACTTTATTTTGTTTAATTTCTTCCCCATAAACCACAGTTTTTATATTTCTACCAGAAAAGTAAAACTCTTTTTTAAAAGTGTTGTTTTCTAATTTGTAACTCCTGAGGGTTATTTTTGTGCCAGACACATTCCGCCTTTTCAGTATTGCAGGACAGAATAGAAATGTATTAATGAAAACAAAAGGCTGTACATATTTTTCTTCCTTCAGAGTACTCTGTACAATAAATGCTGTTTATAAAAGTGTTAGATTGATGTTGTAAATGAAACTTTGTAAGAGTCGTGTGATCATACTGTTAAAAAATTGTATTTTAGATATAATGCCTGAAACCATTTTAGTGTGCTTGCTTGCTTCAATCAACATTTCATTCTTGCAATGAAAATGGCAGAATTGTGGAAATTTACAGTTGCTCACAAAACGTGTTTATTACACCCCATATATTGAGCACCTTCTGTTTCCCACATACCTCAAGTCTCACAAAACCTGTAATCAGGGTTTGTTGCTCTTATACAAGGCAGGCAAGCTAGGCCCCACCTGCGGACCTGCCCCAAGTTACAGAGCAGGTAAGGGGCGAACATGGGCTCTAAGCCAGAGGCCTCCATGGTCAGAGCTGGGGCGGCCCAGCAGAGCAACAGATGGGCGTCTGCTGTGCTCATGACTATCAGGTTGGCATGTGTGAGTTTTGGGGTTTCATCATGTGATGTGTGTGATCCTCTTTTTAACTGTAAACTTGTTTTCCAGAGCTCAGAGGCATACAGTCAGAAAGGTAAGTTTCCTCCTGCCTCTTCCTACTGCTTTCCCTGGTCAACCACAGACTGGTGTCTCCTCAGCCCTCTTCTGTTCAGACGCTCTCCCCTGGGTGCTTTGCTCTGTATTTGGAGAACACAGTAAAGCCTGTGTCTGACTTGATAGCCTCCTTTTTGTGGTCACTACCATACGCATGTTTGCACGACAGACGTGCTTCATGACATGGAGCTCAGTGGTGTCATATCATCTCTCACATCCCTTAATGTATTTAATCATCTCCTGAATTACGATCATTTACATTATCCACGGTGTTTCACTATTATAAACAGTGCAGCAGGGAATGTCCTTTGTGTATTTGTGGGGAGTACAGGTGTTTTTGTAACAACTCTCCTAAGAGTCACTGTATTAAAGTTATACATCCTAGGTTTTAATAGCTCCATACCAGATTATAGTCCAGAAGTTGTTAGTGATGTCAGTAACGTGTGAATTCATCCGAAAGACGTCATTCAAATAGTATCTCCTATCCAAGGAAGAATTGTCTCCTCACGTGTAGGTCTTCTCTTAGGTTCTTCAGTAAAGTTTTATAATTTTTTTTACTTAGGGCTTTTGCATTTCATAGAAGTTAATTCCTAAGTATTTTATAGTTTCTTATTAATGGTATTTTTCAGAATACTTTAAAATTATTATTGATGTATTTATCTATTTCCAATCACTTGACTGAACTTACGACGCAACTCACAGTTGTAAAATGCAGCACACACAGGAAGCCCAACACACGTTTCACATAACGTATCATTCAGAGGCAGACACCCCAGCAGCCGCCAGCCAGAGCCTTGCGAGCCATCCCAGAGGCTGTTTCTCCTGGCCCCGTCCAGACACACACCCCCATCACCATCACCTTCTATAGTGATCGCCGAACACCAGTGTCGGTTAGTCTTCCATCTTAATAAATTGTTATGTTTTTATGTCTGTTTCATTCCTGAAGTTCCCCGCCGTCTCACTTAAAGAAATCTACGTGCTTGTGTGGCTAGTGGTTTCTCAGTCTGTCTTGCTCTTGGCCAACTCCAGGTGGGGCAGTCAGCACGCCTGGTTCTGTTCCCTGCAGGTGGGTGGCTGCATCTGAAGGCTTGATCCCTTTACAGAGACTGTAAGTAGTGGCTTTAGAAATTGAATGTCTGATTATCTCCTTCTCATTGACCCATTAATTCATCAGGTTGTAAAGATGAAATTTTAATCACTTTTTCATTATTTGTTGGAAAACTTTTTTTATCGCGATATACTTCACATAGCAGGGTAAGTGCTTATTTTCCCTTTAAAATTTTTCAAGATAAAAATGCCTCATTGAGTTCATATTAATACATCCAGTCCAGACTACAGGGCTTTTAGTCAGCTCTGTATTTTTTTTTTAAAATTTATTATAACTGGAGGATAATAGCTTTACAGTGTTATCATGGCTTTTGCCATACATCAACACGAATCAGCCACAGGTACACCTGTGTCCCCCCATCAGCTCTGTACTAATGCATTTTATGCTTGGAACCCTCAGTTTTTAAAGACACGTGGGGTGATGAGTTAGAATAACAGAGTACTGCCACCAATGATTATCAAAAGCCCTGAAACATGTTTTCTTCACTGTAATCTCTGAACTGTCGAAGGATGAGACCGGCACTCGGCATCTGAAATGAGGGGAGGTGGACGCACTGCTCTGCGGTGGGGTGAGCTGCCTGGTCAGGCGGTGTCCAGGCCAGGCCCAGGTCGGGGGGTGGTGGAGCACGTGGTTGGGCAGTCTGATACCCTCTGCAGGAGCAGCTGCCGGGTCTGTGTCAGTCATTTCGTGGTCATCATTAAGGGTTGTAAATGTGTCTTCACATTTCTAGAGACAACTGAGTTACCTTTTTGAGTTTTAAAGTTTTTTAGTTATTTCAACTAGTTGCTTTTTTTGGACATGGCTGCCAAGTCTGCTGTGATTTGGATGTCTGTGTCCAAGTGGAAATGCCCTGTGAACTCATTGTCATCTCCAGACCATGGCAGGAATATAACCTAAAGTAGCTTGGCTGATTACCACGTCTGCAAGCATGTCTATGTAGATATCCAGGGATGTCTCCAAATAGACCATAGTGAATTCACTTAAAAAGTCCGTAACAGTCAGGGTGCTGTCCTGTTTTGGCAAACTTACATCTGAGTTAGTTTGGACTATGAAGGCCCCAGTAGATCAGTTCCCCAGTGAGCTTCCTGCCACGTGTGTGACTCTTGCCGTATTGTCTCACAGTAGCCAGGCTATGTCCCCTTAGTTGTGGGTGATTCTCGCTGACTTAGCGCTCCTAGCTTCAGGACTGGAACGCCAGTCTCTCCATGGGGTTCCACACTGCAGTTCCGCATGTAGTGCTACGTGTAACTATTTTATATACACACCTTTGTGTGAATTACATACACACACCTGGTGGCTCAAGATGCTGAGGAATCCCCCAGCAATGTGGGAGACCTGGGTCTGATCCTAGGGTTGGGAAGATCCCCTGGAGAAGGATGGCCACCCTCTCCAATATTCTTACCTGGAGAATTTCATGGACAGAGGAGGCTGGTGGGCTAGTCCGTGGGGCTGCAGAGTCGGACACGACTGAGACCAGTACCACTGCTGCCACCGCCATGTCGCCTCAGTCGTGTCCGACTCCGTGAGACCCCAGAGACAGCAGCCCACCAGGGCCCCCCGTCCCTGGGATTCTCAGGTTGCCACTTCCTATACAGATAATACTGAGTAAAAGGCTAGGACTTCCTGATTCAAAAGTATGAAGTAATCAAGCCAGTGACATTAGCAAGAGGTGTTAGGCCATCCTAAGTTGTGTTTATGGCAGCAGTGCATTTCAAGGGTAGCAGGGCCACTAACCACGTTAGCCGTTGGTCTTTAAGCAGTGACCTACAGCGATGTCTCTTCAGGTTTGCCTTAGTGCTGGGCAGGCTTCACTGCTGCTAAGAGAACTGGGAATTCTCTCAATGCAAGTGTCTATTGCTTGGGGTGGGAAGGAGCCTTAGCACAGATTTAGGGACCACTTGTGTAAACAGAATATCCCTCATTTGAAAGCCTCTTCAGGGCCTCTCTTAGGCCCAACACTCCCTGGGGCCCAACACAGAGAAATTCCAGTGGCTGATTCCAAATCATTCCTTGGGTTTACCTGCTACCTGGGCAGTGCTGAGACAGGCAGATGGAGAGAAAACCGTGACTCCTGCCTTTCAGTCTGTGGTCCGTAAGCAGTGCCACTGGCTAAGGTCGGTTTTGAGGTAGAGCTTTTCCAAGTCAGCTCTTCTGATCACAAATCTACCTACTTTTCTGATCCTGCTAACTGTTGCCTTCAGAATTAGTGGGTATCCCATTCATTGTACTAATTAGTCAATGATTAGTGATTAGTGAATGATTTTCCAAGCAAGAGTACTGGAGTGGGTTGCCATTTCCTTCGCCAGGGGATCTTCCTGACCCAGGGATCAAACCCAGGTCTCCCACATTGTAGGCAGAGGCTTAACTGTCTGAGCCACCAGGAAAGTCCAGTTAGTGAACGGGGGTTCAGAATTTCCTCACATTCTGGGCTTCCATGTAAACAAGCCTGTGACAGTCACCTATTATACATGTCTCTTGGGGTTTTACCCAAATGTTTCTCTTGAATTTTGTAAATTTTAGGGGGAAAATGCTGAATGATAGTTTGACTGAATTAGGCACATATTCCATTTTTATTGTTAAAAGAAATATAAGAGATCTTAGTTCTTTTTAAATGTAAGTCAAAAGTGAAAAATTCATTTTAAACAGAAGTAAACAGCTCTTGGTTCCACTGTTGAGTTCACATCTACTATTGTTCCGATTTCTTGATACACATACACGTGTATTTTTACAAAACCTTCACCGTCTATAATGGCCTTACAGACGGGGCAGCCTTACAGAGGGGGCGGTATATAGATGAGATGGTATTGTTTTACCTGATCTACATACAGGTCTGTATCAGTAAGATGGTAGCCTTCTGGTAGATAGATACACCAGAATTTATTGAATTCCCTGCCACTGGACATTTTTGTCTAACATCCAGACAATGTAAACAACACCTAAAACAACCTCTTTGTGTATCTCTGGTACAACTCTTTCCTTAGGATAAAGCTCTAGAAACGGAACAGAAAGGCAGAGGAGATCATGAGTGGTTCAAGGCTTTATGCCGTTGTCTTTAGGCTGCATCTGTTATATCTTGCTTCCAAACAAATTCCTCTGTGTAGCCAATGCCCAGTTCACAGCTTGCAGCACAGGTGAAGATGGCCAGGACGCCCCAGTCGACACTCCTGCCCAGTCTGTCGGCCTTCAGGTAGTTGAGCAGCTGAGGCATGACCTGAGAAGAGGACGGCACAGTCAGAGCTCTCCTTGGAGGTGAGGAGCACACGCAGTTCTCAAGACCAGATCTTCCCTGCCAGGGCTAGTGTAGGGATCCTCAGCTCTCAGCTCTCGGCTGCGGAGAAGGCGATGGCACCCCACTCCAGTACTCTTGCCTGGAGAATCCCAGGGACGGGGGAGCCTGGTGGGCTGCCGTCTATGGGGTCGCACAGAGTCGGATACGACTAAAGCAAAAGCAGCAGCAGACGCTACCCTGGTAACTTACTAACAATCTAAAACTACTTTGCAACTCCGTGCTTCTTTAAAGCCCCTCTTTATATTTGGTGTCCTTTTATCTGAGAAAGAAGTTCCCAAGTATAAGATCGGCTGATCTGTTTAACCTGGCTATTAACCTAATTATTTTTTATTAATAATAATGCCACAGAAATAGGGCAGAGGCTTCTATGGGAAACTTTTATTTTGTGTTATTTACAGTCTGAATAGCAGATGCCGTCACTGTGACTGAAGAAACACTGCCGTAGCAGAACACAAAAAGACCTGCTACTGCCGCGTTAGTTTAGCCTAGAGGGGGCTCTGAGGAGTCCAAGGCAGCACTGCCACCACCACGATCAGACTGCTGCACACGACCTCATCGTGGGTGTCAGGCGCCAACCATCAGTCCGTTCTGGGTCAGTCCTCAAACTACCCTTTCAACCGTTAAGAAACAACTATGACTTTATGATGTTAGTGAATCGACAGTTCAAGAGTTGTTTACACCCAACCCAAACGGACCCTGATGCAACACTCTCTTTTCGGCAAGAACAATTTTATCTTAATCATTACATTCATTTGTTCTAAGAAATCCACAAACCAAGACTACACAGAGCAAGGGCTTAAAGCACTCCTCTCACAAAGCTGAAGCTATACAATTTTGAATCATTAAGGTAACAACGGAGGCACTAAGAATGACGGAATAACCACAGCGGGGCAGGGGATGGCCCAGGCGGCATAAGTGGCATTTAAACCCTCACTACTGCAGAAGTCAGTCAATAGACAATGCCTGAAAACTAGTAGACTGATACATCTCAGAAAAAGCAAGCAGATTCGAGGCAGAAATAACTTCCAGACTAACCAGTAAAGGATAATTCCCTCCTTGGAACATACTGTAAAGTGGGGCAGAAACTACTGTCTTTCAAGGGCACCTTCCATACACAGTACCCATAGGAACTCTTGCACATAGGTTACTCTGCCAAAGTTTTTTAATATTTAGTAGGTAAATGTATATTAAACTATTCCTTTTCAAGATCCTACCTGGAATTCAAATAATCTCTTAGCACCACAGGGGCAATCTGGAATGTCCTTTTCTTGAGGGATATTTTCACCGGAGATCCAGAGCGGGGCAATCCCTCTGCCGTATCTGAGAATCTAAAACCAGTTAGCATCAGTTTGAATCACCAACATCTCATGTGACCTGAGGATCATCTCGAGAAGCTTGGTACATACTCTGACAACGGATGAAACGCTCATGTGAAAATCAGTTTCCTGTCTGCCTCTCCCCTACTCCCCGGCACATACACACGGCACCATTGATGCCTGCCTCAGTGTCGCCAAAGTCACGTTTTCAGCCCATCTGATGCAGGTTATCACAGGTATTTTTCTTAGATGACAATACGTTTAGACTCTGAATTCTATGGCTGTTTTGTGAAGAGACTATCAATAATTCTATTTCCCCCTTACCAGGCTGTGAATATAAAATGCAGCCCAGTGTCCCTGCTGACCTTCACACAGACAAGGAACCTTAGTCGCCAATTTTGAAACCAACAAATACCAAGTGAGACACACTGTTTTAAATACAACAGAAGTAAACTTCACTGCAATAAAATGCTATGTAACAACTATTGAAAGGATCAGCACTGCCGGCAGCTTTCCATGTGCACCACCTTTGTGAAGGGACCCTGCAGACAAGAGACTAACTGCATTAGGAGGAGCTACTTCTATACCGGTGTGGTCTTTTTCTTTTCCTGGTGCGGGGGGTGGGGGGGATGGCACACACCGTGGTTTTTGGGATCTCAGTCCGCCCACCAGGGATCAAGCCTGGGCCCCCAACAGTGGGAGTGCAGAGTCCTGACCACTGGACCACCAGGGAATTCCCAGCTCAAGAGTCACAACCCTGCACACTGGAAAAGAACAGCAGAAGGAGCTGTATGGTTCCATTTTACCTGTTCTGGTTCAAGGGATATTTTAGTTTTAAACTTCTGGAAAATTCTGTCTTCCCTCGATTCATGTTTTGCCATCAATTCCAATTCTTCCTCATGTGCTTCACCTGAAAAATCACCAACATCACTGTTATGGCAACAGGAATAACACACATCCTGACAACAAACACACGCAGAGGGAAGCGTTTCTAAGCCACCGACTTAAGTGTTAGTAGATCAGACAGTGAAGGCCTGATGCCTTCACAGGCTTTCCCTGCTTTTGTTCATTAACATCTGTGCTTTAAGACTACCTGACTTTCCAGGCACTCCATGAAGAAGCACTATTCTGCCGTTTCTTTAAAGAGCTTCTCTTTAAACCTTCAAACTAAGAATAGACCCCAAGTCCCAGGCTCAGGACTGCTGTACTCAGGACTGAAAAGGATATTCCCAAATCAAGAGCCCTTCTAATTCCCACTGTCTTTCACTTGTCTGAACTCTTATTTCCAGTTTCCTTCTGCCCTATCTCTCCTTTCCCAGCTGGTACACTCATTCAGTCATCACAGGCTCATTGGACCTGCCAGTTCGCACTTTAACTCTCACGTCTGGAATCCCAGCTACCTGAATCGTCCTGTCCTGAATGGGCGAGAGTCTTTGTAACTCAGAGGGTATTTCTGAGGGATATCCTGAATGTCAACGATAAGCCAGTAAGCTTACATGCTAATGTAAAATTTAATATAGATTCTAAAAATCTACATTCTGTGGTGGTTAAGAGATCAAGTTCTAAAGTCAGTAAGATGTGAGCTCAAACTCCAGTTCTGAAACTTAACTTTGGTCAGTTATATGCCCAAACAACTTATACCCACAGCCTCAAACTCCTCACTGCAAAATGAGGTACTGTTTTCCATGTATTGTTCTGATGGGAAAATCTCAGGGAGATGAGGCACAGAAGGCCTGTGGTACGTGCTGTACAACAGAGTGCATGTCAGAGAGATGCTGGCTCCTGCTGAGTCTCGGCACAGGCGCTGGTCTAGCACGTGAGCGCCGTGAAGTGCGGACAGAATCACGGATCCAAAACTTGCCAGGTAAGAGGGCGCCTGCCACCCGCCAAACACTCCGCGGCACTCTCATGCACGCCATCTCAGTCTGAGAAACAAGCCTGGGAACCAGGTAAACTTTCCAAGTTCCCAGCATCTTGTGCAGCCCCACCCAGCTTGCCGCCTGGATACACCCTGTGGTACTTCCCAGGAATCAGAATACACGTTACGTATGCCAGGGAGGGAAGTTCAGAGAGGATATCTTCAAATGAGGCAGTATTTGAAAAGTACAGATTGAAGCCTCCCAAGTGAGTTGCTCAGTGCTTCTCTTCCTGGCATATTGAGCCCTTTCTTTCAAGTATTATATTCACTCACTTAACGAATGAGTTTTGAAACAGATTCCTTACCCATGGTTCCTATAATCTCTGATTCATCATCTCTTTCCACAACCTCAGGCTTAATCTCATCTTCTGTTTCTATTACAATTTCAAATTCTGGAAAAAGGAAGTTGTGATCTGGAACTGTATTGTCCAAGTTATCTGAAAAAAGGTAACTAGCATCATTAGTGATCATTTAGTTTTGAAAATCAAAACATATGTAGCTCCAGCATTTTAGATTATGGTTCATACATCAAATGACTATATTAAAGCATGGCTGGGATGTGAGTGGGTGAGAATCACACCTCCTTCTTCATAAAGGTGTTTACCTCACTAGTTAACCAAAATTCTGAAAATTATTACATCTTTTTTAATGTTAAGTTTTATCCTCAAAATGAAAGATTTGGCCTATAGACATAAGGAAACTGAGCTGATATTTAAAATTTAAAAAAGAATTGACTGACCTGTCTGTGCACAAGCCTGCTTATGTCCTAATTTCCAGTCCAGACTCTGATGCTCCTTACTGCAGTAATGTGCCTTGAGACATCTGGAGCATCTCTTGGGGCCTGAACAGCCACAAACTCTGCAGAGAGGTGCACCAGACTTGAGCTGGAGATACACAGACTCTCCTGTCTCTGACGGAGGACCCTCAGAAGGTGGCTCATAGGAGTAGAAGTCATTTCGCCTGGGCAGCTGATTTCTGAAAACTAAGGGGGAGAGAAGAACTGTTAATCAATGATTTAAATAAGACAATACAGCAATTCAAGTATTTGAGCCTTCACATTGGACTGAAAAAGACAATCATTTTTTAAAAACAAAAACTGAAGACAGTTTTCCCGTGCAAAGAGCTTATTTTTTGGAAACGGAGAAAAGAACGAGAAACTTTACCAAGTACGCTCTTAGAATTTATTCAAATTAACGAGAATAATCGGTAAAGTCAGACTACAGAAACACGAAAAACCTGTTGGGATCCACTTTTCCAAAGAGCGACAATTTCTATTAACTGAAAGTAACCTACCACACCTGCTACCGACTAATTANGGTACTGTTTTCCATGTATTGTTCTGATGGGAAAATCTCAGGGAGATGAGGCACAGAAGGCCTGTGGTACGTGCTGTACAACAGAGTGCATGTCAGAGAGATGCTGGCTCCTGCTGAGTCTCGGCACAGGCGCTGGTCTAGCACGTGAGCGCCGTGAAGTGCGGACAGAATCACGGATCCAAAACTTGCCAGGTAAGAGGGCGCCTGCCACCCGCCAAACACTCCGCGGCACTCTCATGCACGCCATCTCAGTCTGAGAAACAAGCCTGGGAACCAGGTAAACTTTCCAAGTTCCCAGCATCTTGTGCAGCCCCACCCAGCTTGCCGCCTGGATACACCCTGTGGTACTTCCCAGGAATCAGAATACACGTTACGTATGCCAGGGAGGGAAGTTCAGAGAGGATATCTTCAAATGAGGCAGTATTTGAAAAGTACAGATTGAAGCCTCCCAAGTGAGTTGCTCAGTGCTTCTCTTCCTGGCATATTGAGCCCTTTCTTTCAAGTATTATATTCACTCACTTAACGAATGAGTTTTGAAACAGATTCCTTACCCATGGTTCCTATAATCTCTGATTCATCATCTCTTTCCACAACCTCAGGCTTAATCTCATCTTCTGTTTCTATTACAATTTCAAATTCTGGAAAAAGGAAGTTGTGATCTGGAACTGTATTGTCCAAGTTATCTGAAAAAAGGTAACTAGCATCATTAGTGATCATTTAGTTTTGAAAATCAAAACATATGTAGCTCCAGCATTTTAGATTATGGTTCATACATCAAATGACTATATTAAAGCATGGCTGGGATGTGAGTGGGTGAGAATCACACCTCCTTCTTCATAAAGGTGTTTACCTCACTAGTTAACCAAAATTCTGAAAATTATTACATCTTTTTTAATGTTAAGTTTTATCCTCAAAATGAAAGATTTGGCCTATAGACATAAGGAAACTGAGCTGATATTTAAAATTTAAAAAAGAATTGACTGACCTGTCTGTGCACAAGCCTGCTTATGTCCTAATTTCCAGTCCAGACTCTGATGCTCCTTACTGCAGTAATGTGCCTTGAGACATCTGGAGCATCTCTTGGGGCCTGAACAGCCACAAACTCTGCAGAGAGGTGCACCAGACTTGAGCTGGAGATACACAGACTCTCCTGTCTCTGACGGAGGACCCTCAGAAGGTGGCTCATAGGAGTAGAAGTCATTTCGCCTGGGCAGCTGATTTCTGAAAACTAAGGGGGAGAGAAGAACTGTTAATCAATGATTTAAATAAGACAATACAGCAATTCAAGTATTTGAGCCTTCACATTGGACTGAAAAAGACAATCATTTTTTAAAAACAAAAACTGAAGACAGTTTTCCCGTGCAAAGAGCTTATTTTTTGGAAACGGAGAAAAGAACGAGAAACTTTACCAAGTACGCTCTTAGAATTTATTCAAATTAACGAGAATAATCGGTAAAGTCAGACTACAGAAACACGAAAAACCTGTTGGGATCCACTTTTCCAAAGAGCGACAATTTCTATTAACTGAAAGTAACCTACCACACCTGCTACCGACTAATTATCTAGAAGGCTGGCGGCTAGGAGTGAGCGAGCACGCGGGAGGCCCCCGCCCCCGCAAGTGCTCGCGGGGTTCCGGGTGGGAGAGGCCGGCGGGGTACGGGGGAGACCGGGCGGCTTCCTGAGGGGAGAAGCCGGCGGGGATCCGAGTGGGATAGGCCGGCCGGGTACAGGGGAGGCCGGGCGGCTTCCGGGGCGCGACCCGGAGCAGAGGCCGCGGCCGCTCACCGCGCAGGCCGCAGCAGCACGGCGGCGTCCGGCAGCAGAAGAGGAAGAGACAGCGGTGGAAGGCGTCGGCGCGGCCCGGCAGCGGCGCGTACACCTGCAGCAGGAAGGCCATCGGGCGGCCACACAGCGGGCAGGCCAGCTCTGGGGGCCCGGGCAGCCCGGCCTCACTCAGCCACGCCGGCCGGCCGCCCACCTTGCTGGGGAAGTGCTCGCTGCGCAGCCGCCACGACGGCGCCGCCTCCACGAAGCCCAGCTCCGCCGGGCCGGCGCTTGGAGACGCCATGGCTACCGGCCCCGCGGAACCGCCGCCGCACGTCGGCGCCGGAAGTGCGGCCGGCCGGCCAGACGTGATTGGACGACAGCGCAGAGGGGGCGGGGACACGGGGGGGGGACCGGATTGGGCGGGATCACTTATTCCCGGTTTCCGTTCCTTGCCTGGGCGGAACAGAAAGTGTCAGGTGTCTGGTTAAGTTCAATTCAGTGGCTCAGTCGGGTTCGACTCCTTGCGACCCCATGGACTGCAGCACGCCAGGCTTCCCTGTCCATCACCAACTCCCGGAGATTGCTCAAACTCATGTCCATCGAGTTGGTGATGCCATCCAATCATCTCATCCTCTGTCATCCCCTTCTCCTGCCTTCAATCTTTCCCAGCATCAGGGTCTTTTCCATTGAGTCAGTTCTTCGCATCAGGTGGCCAGAGTATGGGAGCTTCAGCTTCGGCATCAGTCCTGCCAATGAATATTCAGGAATGATTTCCTTTAGGATTGACTGGTTTGATCTTGCTGTCCAAGGGACTCTCAAGAGTCCTCTCTAACACCACAGTTCAAAAGCATCAATTCTTTGGCGCTCAGCTTTCTTTATAGTCCAACTCTCATCTCCATACATGACTACTGATAAAACCGTATCTTTGACTAGATGGACCTTTGTTGGCAAAGTAATGTCTCTGCTTTTTAATATGCTGTCTAGTTTGTCACAGCTTTTCTTCCAAGGAGCAAACATCTTTTAATTTCATGGCTGCAGCCACCATCTGCAGTGATTTTAGAGGCCCCCTCCGCTTGCCCAAATGAAGTCTGTCAATGTTTCCACCGTTTCCCCATCTCTTTGCCATGAAGTGATGGTACTGGATGCCATGATCTTAGTTTTCTGAATGTTGACTTTTAACCCAACTTTTTCACTGTCCTCTTTCACTTTCACCAAGAAGTTCTGTAGTTCTTATGGTGACAATATACAGCCTTGACATACTCCTTTCCCAATATTACCTAGGAACCTGGAAAGTTAGGTCCATGAAAGACTAGAGATCTCTTCAGGAAAATTAGAGATACCAAGGGAACATTTCATGCAAAGATAGGCACAACAGAAGTGGTATGGATCTAACAGAAGCAGAAGATATTAAGAAGCGGTGGCAAGAATACACAGAAGAACCCTAAAAAAAGGTCTTAATGACTGGGATGATCGTGGTGGTGTAATCATTTGCCTACAGGCAGACATGCAGGAGTCTGAAGTCAAGTGGGCCTTAAGAAGCATCGTTATGAACAAAGCTAGTGGAGTTGATGGAATTCCTGCTGAGCTATTCAAATCTTAAAAGATGATGCTGTTAAGTGCTGCACTCAATATGTCAGCATATTTGGAAAACAGCAGTGGCCACAGGACTGGAAAAGGTCTGTTTTCATTCCAGNGAAGCATCGTTATGAACAAAGCTAGTGGAGTTGATGGAATTCCTGCTGAGCTATTCAAATCTTAAAAGATGATGCTGTTAAGTGCTGCACTCAATATGTCAGCATATTTGGAAAACAGCAGTGGCCACAGGACTGGAAAAGGTCTGTTTTCATTCCAGTACCAAAGATGGGCAATGCCAAAGAACATTCAAACTATGGGACTGAACCCTGTAATATCTCTATACATATTACTATACATATCTCTATACATCTAGATACAAAAATCTCTAGACATATGATTAGAAAGGTCTCTATACATATAATTGTAACAATCTATGTACAGATAACTAAAAATATCTATATACATATTGATATGTTAATTGCTTCAAGACCTTAAGCCATCATTCATATGTTGGAGACCTGCTTACACAGTGAATAATGCAAGCAACAGTCTCATTAAATAGACAAAACACGTGATATTGCTAGAACATAAGATTACACCACAACACAGAGATAGAAAGCATAAACAGCTTTAAAGCAGAGAGAACATGATTAGTGTAGCAATGATTAGTATAATTACTCGAAATCTGGTCACAATGAACCATCAAGTCCACAGGGGAGCCAGCTGAAGAAGTTAAATTCTGGAATGTTCAGCTAAAGAGGAAAAGATAAATGCTTTCTCTTTGTTTACAAAGGTGTACTTTATCAATGCATTGATATCTACTTGTTGATACCTTGTATCAACCTACACATACTCCTTTGAACTCATGTAGCCTTTTTCATCTTCAGTCATTCTAAACATAACCCTCCAATCTGTTGCAACTTTGTCCAGTCATTTTCCTCAATTTTATAACAGAAGGATAGAAACTTAATGTATTTATATAGACCAGTAAAAGATACTAGAATGTCTTAGTCTAATGGGTTTCTTTGGGGTGTGGCTTAGAAACCATTTAAAATCTCAACCATTCTTCCTGCTTCATCATTTTCAGATTCCTTTGAGATGCAAAAAGCTTTGGAAGCAGCGTTTAATATAATCTGAACTTGCCAGGTATTTCTCATTCTGTGTAAATGCAGATCTGAGAGGTAGAATTTGATGGGTACAAAAAGAAAAAGATCTTGAATGTAGGGACATTCGTAGAAATTGGGAAAGGCATGTGACCAGAGAGCAATCACAGTGGACCATTCCACCTCCATCACAAATGTGAACAGGCTTATCTTGATAATAGCATTCACAACGGAGGAGTTAAAGTGTTATCGTGAAAAATTTCTTACAAAAAGGACAGAGGAAAAGTTTTCATTGTAGATACACCTTCCAAAGAGCCTGTAAATTTCAGATAAATGTTTCATTATTTGAAATTTATAGTTTGTTACTTAGAAGTTTTACCGACTGTTCAAAGAAATGTAGATCACCTCTGATTCACACTCAACAGGACTTAGCTATGATCAGCTTATCTAAGCTTATTTTTAGATAAGCTTAGCTTATCTAAAAGATATTGAGCTACACATCTGACAAGAAACATTTACTCTCACACTTGGAATACCACAATTGTCTTCACATATTGCCTACTAGAGTCAGACCCTTAGCTCACTGTCCATGAACTCATACTGTGGTAATTGATTCAAATCTGAAACAGAGCTTTATTGGAAGGAGGTGTTTGTCTACCAGCAGTGTAGAAGGTTTCCCTTTTCTCCAGGCCATCTCGAACATTTGTTGTCAACAATGCTCGACAGGAATATAGTAGGCATTTCAATTTATTTGTAAAAATCATGGTTATTTTATTTGGAAGGTAGTTCATTTCCAATGTTGCCTTTGTTGCAGTTACTCAGCAACAAGATTAAGGTATACATTTGTTCTCCAAAAAGTGAAAGTATTAGTCATTTAGTCATGTCTGATCCTTTGTGACCCCAGGGACTGCAACACCCCAGGCTTCCCTGTCCTTCACTGTCTCCTGGGGTTTGTTTAAACTCATGTCCATTGAGTCAATGATGCCATCCAACCATCTTATCTTCTGTTACCACTTCGCCTCCTTCCCTCAGTCTTTCCCAGCATCAAGGTCTTTTCCAATGAGTCAGCTCTTCACATCGGGTGGCCAAAGTATTGGAGCTTCAGCATCAGTCATTCCAATGAATACTCAGGGTTGATTTCCGTTAGAATTGACTGGTTTGACCTCCTTGCTGTTCAAGGTGGGTTCTTTATTGCTAGTGCCACCTGGGAACCACTGTAGGCCCCACCTGTGTGCCCACCAGGGATGAATCCCAGCAGGGCATCAGAGCTCAGAGACTTCAGGGCAACCCTGCCCTCAGGACTGGTCTTTTCTCCAACCAGCTGCTTGTCAGAGGCCCAGGCACCCCAATCCTGACTCCAACTTCCAAGACAGGGATTCTGGGACAACTTAGGGGTAAGCAAGACCCTCACACCCCTGTTCCTGCCTGGGGACTCAGTCAGTTCAGTTGTTCAGTTGTGCCTGGCTCTTTGCGACCCCAGGGACTGCAGCACCCCAGGCTTCACTGTCCATCACCAGCTCCTGGAGCCTACTCAAACTCATGTCGATCGAGTTGGTACCACCATCCAACCATCTCATCGCCTGTTGTCCTCTTCTCCTCCTGTCTTCAATCTTTTCCATCAGGGAAAAGCATTAGTTCTTCACATCAGGTGGCCTAAAAGGTGCACCTGGCAGATCACTGAGAGCTGTGTTTCTAGTAGACATGGGTGGAAAGATGAGGCGTGAGGTCCCTACATCTGCAGGGCATTCGCATTGCAAAGATCTGTGCATTTCCCCTGGCCAGTCAACTCCCCATGTCATTTTCCCAGGAAGCGGAGATTGAGGATTCCCAGGGCAGAAGTCCTCCCCTTGTGTAACTCTCACTCCCACAGTGAGGAACCTGGCTCCCACCATCTGCCCTTCATCTGTCTGTTGCTCTTTTCCAGGTGACATGTGCCAAGGTTTCAGCTTTCTTAGCTACTACACCTGGAAAGAACCTTGTGAAATNTCCCAGGAAGCGGAGATTGAGGATTCCCAGGGCAGAAGTCCTCCCCTTGTGTAACTCTCACTCCCACAGTGAGGAACCTGGCTCCCACCATCTGCCCTTCATCTGTCTGTTGCTCTTTTCCAGGTGACATGTGCCAAGGTTTCAGCTTTCTTAGCTACTACACCTGGAAAGAACCTTGTGAAATCAAGCCCATTGTTTATGGAAGCTCCATTTTTCCTTTAGTCTACAGATTCTGTTCTTTTCCAGTGTTAACTTAGCACTTTTTACCCCATCCCCTACAGCGAGGTTTTTCTGTGTATTTCTATTACAGTTAGATGCAATGTCACATTGTATATTCCACTGATGCATCCAAAATAATGAAATCAGAGATTATGACGAACACCTTGGGCTACACAAATCTGTAGGCTTAGACGAATGCGCGGTGGCAGAGATGCACCCTAAAGTATCACATGGCACCCTTTCAGCTCCCCACCCCGTCCTCTGCTTATTATCTGTGTCGTTTTGCCTTTCCCAGAATGCCCTAGATGGGGCCATCTTGTGGGCAGCTCCCTCAGATTGGACTCTTTCACTTAACGACGCATACATATGTAAGGGTTGCCCTTGTCTTTCCATGGGCTGGTGCACCATCCCTCTCTGTTGCTGAGTGGTATTCCATTTCATGTGAACGGGAGGAAAAGCATTTTCCCTCTACTCGTCCAGATTCTTAGTTGAGACGTACCCCTTAAAAAACAGGTAAAAAAAAGATTATCAGGAGAAAACCAGATGTTAAATAACATGTATCCCTCCTGTATAAAAGGAAGCAGAAAACTGAGTTAGTTCCTGAAATATCCAAAGCCGTCATCGTAAATGCCATCCTCAGAAACGAAAGACCTTGAAGGAGGGGGGAAGCTAATTATGATAGGCTAAAAAGGCAAAACATAGTGAAAAAGTGTATTATTATTTGCAGATTTAAGTCAGGACTTCTCCTTTGATAAGAGCTGCTTCTGCTACTGCTGCTAAGTCGCTTCAGTCGTGTCTGACTCTGTGCGACCCTATAGATGGAAGCCCACCAGCCTCCCATCCCTGGGATTCTCCAGGCAAGAACACTGGAGTGGGTTGCCATTTCCTTCTC
>SJYA01006107.1:0-22327 GCA_006410615.1 Neotragus moschatus | reverse complement strand
CCTTGTCGCTGAGCTGTTGGGCGATACGGTTGTCCTGTGGGAATTTTATACGCCAAAGCGAAATTCCTAATTTTGGCTTCGTCATTAAATGTCATCAAGGATTTCAAGCCACGTGAAATGTTCACAGTAGTTTCTGAAAGGTTAATTCCATCTCGTTAATCCCGGGAAGAGGCTAAAGCACTTCCCTGAGAGGCGTTAGTTGCTAAAGGTGTCGTCATCACACAGGAAGACCAAGGCCACCAGGAGGGTCGTTTCCTTTGGGTTTGCTCGCCGCAGCCTTGGCCAGCTGGAGCCGGGCGAGCCGGGAGACCCATGTGTGTGCGCTTGTGAAGCCCCAGGTACGCAGGGCCGCAGACAGTTGATCCGGAGGATGAAGATTCCAACTCAAACGCCTGTTACTGGGAGGCTGGAAAAGGGCCAGTGTTCTGCCCCAAACCCAGTGCCCCTATTCAGTTTAAAGGCCGCTGCCAGTCTCACCACTTTCCTTCACTCTCAATCAGCCAAAACTGTCCGCTCAGCTTATAAAGAATAGAAATAAAGGAGCTAGGGTAACCCTAGAGGACAGGAGCGCCATCGGCTAGGCAGGAAGAGGCACCTCGGCTTCTAGACGGACCCCTCTGTTAGCGTTTGTTGTCAGCCAACCAGGGCACTGGGTGCCTCTTCAGATTATACTAAGACCTTGAGAAAACTCCTAAGGACAACGGAGCAGGTGCTTTTGCATTTGGATTCCAGATCAGTGACCCAGCCAGCTCCTGAAGCCATCATGGGTCATGGGAAGTCACAGAACAAGCAGCTTAGACCACTGAGGGCTCAGGGCCTGAGAGGGTAGTGCCTGAATGGAGGCTACAGCCCCTTTGCCGAGATACCCATTGTCCTGTACTACAGCCCTGCCATTAACATTATAAATGACTCAAGTCTGGAAAACAGGAAGGGAAAAAGTGTACCGCAGTGTCTGGGTGTCTTGACATCACCGACTGCTTAGAGTTCTGGAAAATGGGGAAAAATCAGGAAGAAAAATTTATCTTTAGAGAGGATTTAATTTTCCAGGCTGGTTGAAAGGTAACTGGTAGTGGAGAGGCAAGCCTTTGGTAACACAGCACCATACTTTCTGTTCTTGCCTGGAGGCAGCCTCTGAGAGCAATTAGTCTCAAGCTTTTGACTTCCAAACTCAACCAATGATTGTCTCTAAAGTTTTGACACTTTCAGTTATGAAAAAGTTCACACAACACACACACGCGTACGCACACCAGTAGCAGAGGAGCAGGAACCTAAACACCGGTCACTGGTTTGGTGGTTAAGAGACCCGTGGAAGGACTGCCGCTCTAGAAGTCCAGCAGAAGACGCACTCCTCACAGCTGGCCGGCTGCAGACTAAGGTCTGAGTGTGCCACCTGCCTTGCAGTGCTTGGTGCCTTCTGACTGCTGTCTTCTGTTGTGTGGACGTACTGCAGTTCATCCATTCATAACGTCAGTGGACACTGGGTGACTTCCAGTTTGGGGCTGGAATGAAGCAGCTACGAACACCTGGGCGCAAGTCTGCATTTTCACTTCTCAACGAGACAAGTTTTTGGTAAATGTTCTGCTTCATCCTGAACGTCCTTCCCCCAGTTGGGCTCTGTTTACACAGAAGCGTGTGCTGACAAGAGGCAAGAGAATCACCACAGTCGGTTTGGGTTTCTGACTTGGCAGTTACGTCTCAGCTGAGATATGCTTTCGACTAGTGAACACGTGCCTAAGGAAAGTAAATTCAAAGGTCCCAAAAGGCACAGACCCGACTTCCACTCCAGTCCCTCGGCCCCACAGTTGCCCTCCTCAGCTGACTCCACCCTCACCAGTGTCTTGTAAGCTTCTAGAAACGTCTTCTGCACGTAAAGCCACGCAGGCAGCTTCTTCTCTCCCATGTATGGTGCATTCGTGTTTTGAAGACTTATCCGTCTGGCCCAGGCCTCGGCTGTGGCTCCCAGATCTCCCAGATCTCTGCTATTCGCGGCAGCACGTGGGGCCTTTAGGTGCAGCGTGGGATCTCTTGGTTGCAGCACGTGGGGTCTAGTTCCCCGACCAGAGATTGAGCTCCTGCATTGGGAGTGCGGAGTCTTGGCCACTGGACCGCCAGGGAAGTCCCTACATACAGTGCGTCCTGTACACAGCGTGGTGTTCGTTGCTTGTTAGAGTTTATTTTAGAAGTTAATCCCGTAGTGGCACGTCGGCTGTCTCTGGCTACTAAAAGGTAAGTGTTTCATCTTCAGCCAACCAACTCACCCCTAGAAGGATGTCGTATTTTCATGTAGGTCACGGAGAGGAGATTTTAAAAGGAAGTAAAACTTGTTTTTGAACCACAGCATGGGTTGAGGCAAATAGATAAATTACCTTTAGGGAAATAACCTTTTGAGCTTCTTAAATTCAGGAAATGAAACCTTGGGTTGAGCAAAACTTTCCTAGATACAGCGTTACCAGCAGAAGCCATAAAGGGACAAATCGGAAACTAGGCCTCTGGGAACTTCCCGGCGCTCGAGCAGTTGAGACGGCGCTGCCACTGCAGAGGGCCCAGGTTCAGTCCCCGGTTGGGGAACTGAAGGCCCCACCAGCCACGGGTGTGTTAGAAAAGACTACTGTCCCCTTACAGGCTAGGGTTGTGTCGGATGTCCTGCCTCGCCGCAGCGCTGCCTCCGCGCCTTCCCCCGATGAGGCGCGGCAGCAGGGTCGTGGCGCCAACGCCGCCACGGCCGCCGGGCTGGACAGCAGTGGGGGCACCAGCCCCGGCCAGCCCCCTGGGAGCCGAGGCGTCGAGCACGCGGTGACCTCCTAGCCACACTCTCTGCTGCTTACTTTTGGCTCCCGTGACACTGACTGGCCAGAGGCGGAAGATGGGGCTTCCTGCTGGATGTGAAAACACGCGCTCTCAGGGCAGGAGTCCCCGGCCTGTCGTCTCTGACTCGGTAGGTCTGGCCCGAGGTCAGATAACATGCATCTCGGACAGGTTCCAGGTGGTGCTGAGGAAGGACATTCAGAGGCAGCAGAGGGCGGCCGCGGAGCTGGGGGAGACCATCTGAGGGAATCCCCATCCCTGTGGCCATCAACCCACATGGGGTTTGGAGAGGAGCTGTGCCTTCAGAGCCTGGGAGGGCACAGGAGCGGGTATCAGGAGTCGCGCTGCCTGGGCCGCAGCAACCCAGCTCTCAGCCGTTCTTCAGGCGGACTCCACTGCAGGGTAAGCCCTTGGAAGCCTTGCTGATGCCCTTGTCTTAACTTGTTTGGAGCGCCTGCCACCTGGTGTCCATAGAGGTACCTCAACAAGCATTAACCGCCCCCGGCCCCCTCTGCCCCCGGTCCTGTCCCTCCGCTCCCCCACCGCCCCCCACCCACAGTCCAAAGGCCCAGGATTCTTGAGGCTGCTGTGAGGTTAAATCTGAGGAAGAAATGAGTCTCAATTTCAGTTACCAAAACACACACAGACAGGCATACAGAATAATTACAATAAATATTTTAAGTTATATTTTCAAATACCAAAGCATAAATGTTAATATTTGACTTTTGGAAAAAATAGAGCATTTTCTTTTCTTGTGTTAACATAAATATTTGGCTTATGGAAATAATGCTTAAAATGAAATCTTTTAGGCACTTGGAGTTAGAAAATGCAGGAAATGCAGGAAAATATAACACTTTTACTGTACGGCTACATATAAGAGCAACCAAAATTATATTTGATTATCCTATTTTCAACACTGTCCACACAGAACCCAAAGAAGAAACATTTCATCTTCTTTTTTTCCCTAAACAACATTTGTTTTTAATCACTTTGGCTAATTTCTTTATAAACACTCAAGAACTTTCTTGGTGGGCATGTAAGCAAGAAAGAACCAATAACCCATGAAGCTAGCAGCACACGTAGCCTAAAAACACACAGCGCGCGGCTCAGGCTGCCGGGAAGAGCAGCCGACACTGAACGTGAAGTTGGCCGTCGACTTCCGGCGACCTCTTCCTGAACTGTATGCGTAAGACGCACCACTCAGTGAAGTTACTTCAAAAACTGCTGGAGGTGGAAACCTGTCCCGGGGGGCCCTGGGCAGGGTGCTCGGGGAATACCTCCGCCCTGCTGTCCAGCCTGCCGGGGGTTCCTCCGCTGCTGGCAGACGGGGGCCCTGTGGCGAGCCTCAGAGGCCGCGAGCCCCAGCCCAGGTGCGGCGCGGGCTGCGCGTCTGCGCCCCTCCCGCCGCGGTGCTGCGGCTCTGCTCCCGGGCTCCGCTCACTGGGCCGGCGGCGCGGCCTGTAGGTGCTGCAGCAGCTGCTCGCAGTAGGTGGGCGAGCGGTGCTTGTGGAGGACAGCCTCCGTCTCTTTCACCAGGAGGTCGGGGAAGAGGACGCTGCCTGCTTTGAGGGCCTCTGCAAGACAGGAGACACGTCTATGACGCCAGGAATAAATACTACGCCAACCGTAGCTTCACGTTAGAGTTGCAGCAGGCTGCAGGAAAGGGACGTGGTGGGGGGCAAGGAGGGCGTCGCGAAACGACTGTGTCTCCTCGACTTCTTGACACACGATCCTTGAGTGTGAGCCCCGTGTCAGAGCGTCACACTTTGCAAGGCAGAGCTGACAGCTGTGGGGAGGAGCAGATGAGCCCGCTGTTGCGCGGGAGACTCCCACACACTCCTCTCAGAACAGGGAAGACCCAGCAGGCAGCTGGGTGAAGCAGAATCCAAGCGCGCCAGCGACCAACAGTATCTACAGACCGTCTCACCCAGCACAAGCAGAGCGTACGTTCCGCTCAGCTCCTATGGAACATGTCCGAAAACAGACCGTGGCGGGGCCGCAAGACACACTTCACCAGGAATCCTATCATCTCTGCTCTCAAACCTCAGTGGAACTGAACTGAAGTCAGGAACCAAGAGATAACTGGAAAACTCCCAAATAGCTGGAGATCGTACATCACATCCCTGAGTACCACAATGATCAGAGAAGCAGTCTCAAGAGAAAACATATTTTTAACTAAAAGAAAATACAACTTATTGGCAAATATGCAGCCAACAAGGGACTAATTTCCAAAATGTATAAATGAGCAACTCACACAACTCAACTGACAAACAATGAGATCACCCAGTCATGCGGGCAGAAGTTCTAAATAGACAGTTCTCACCAACAAGCACATGAAAACTGCTGAACGTCACTGATGATCAGAGAAATACGAATCAAAACCACAGTGAGGCGCCAGGCCACACTGCTCAAATGGGTGTGTGTGCGTGCGTCTCTGTGTGTGCGTGCGCTGTGACCTCATGGACCGCAGCCCGCCAGGCTCTCCTGTCCATGGGACACCAGATCCTCCAGGGGACCTTCCTGAGCCAGGGATGGAACCTGCATCTCCCGCATTGCAGGCGGATTCTTTACCACTGGAGCTACCTGGGAAGCCCGCCACACTGTTGGTGGGAATGTGAACTGGTCCAGCCCTTATGGAGACCAGTGTGGAGGTTCCTTAGAAACCCGAGAGCACGCCGCGCCTAGGTGTGTGTCCGGAAAAAACTAACTTGAAAAGGCACATGCGGCCCAATGTTCACAGCAGCACCATGTGCAGCAGCCAAGACACGGAGACAACCCAAGTGCCCACGACAGATAAGTGGGGAAGATGCTCCACAGGGCAGGTCACAGGGAGGTGCAAATTAAAGCAAGGGGCAGTCACACCGTCAGAATGGCCAGCGTCGGCACGCCACCTGCTGGCAGGCTGCGGAACAACGGGGACTCGCACCTCGCAGGTGGCACTGCAAAATGGCGCAGCCACTTGGGCGATTTCTTACAGAACAAACACACTCTCGGGCTTCCCTGGTAGCCCAGCTGGTAAAGAATCCGCCTGCAATGCAGGAGACCCCGGTGTGATTCCTGAGTTGGGACGCTCCACTGGAGGAGGGATCGGCTACCCACTGCAGTACTCTTGGGCTTCCCTGGTAGCCAGCTGGTGAAGAATCCGCCTGCGTTGCGGGAGACCTGNTGGTAAAGAATCCGCCTGCAATGCAGGAGACCCCGGTGTGATTCCTGAGTTGGGACGCTCCACTGGAGGAGGGATCGGCTACCCACTGCAGTACTCTTGGGCTTCCCTGGTAGCCAGCTGGTGAAGAATCCGCCTGCGTTGCGGGAGACCTGGGTTCTATCCCTGGGTTGGGACGCTCCCCTGGAGAAGGGAACGGCTACCCACTCCAGTATTCTGGCCTGGAAGAGTCCACTGACTCTACAGTCCGTGGTGTCACAGAGTCGGACACAACTGAGCGACTTCCACTTCTCACTTTCAAGCCATACTTTTACCACATGAGCCAGCAGTCGCAACCTTTGATATTTATCCAAAGGAGCCGAAAACTTACATTTGCAAAAAACCTGCACACAGATGTTTAGAGAAGCTTAATGCATTATCATCACAACTTGGAAGCGATGAAGATGCCTCCGCCAAGTGATCAGTGAAGCTAATAAACTGGTTCACTCAGACGACGTATTATGAGCCCTCACACCAGCAAAAGGAACCTCAAGTGCCTACCGCTGAGTCACAGAGGCCAGGGTGGAAAGACTCCCCACCACGTGATTTCAAGAACACGATGTTCTGGGAAGGGCAGCCACAGTGGCAGTGAAGGCGAGTGGCTGCTGAAGTCTAGGAGGGACGGGGAGACAGACGACGGGGGAGGCCCCGAGTGCTTTCAGGGACCACGTGCGACACGGTCACGCGGGGTGCACGCCCAGGCCAGCGCACGCACGGCGCCTGTGACCCCGACGTCCGACGTGCCCCCGCAGGCTCGCTGCCTGGGACGCACGCATGGTCAGGTGGGCGTGCTGGCCACGGCTGAGCGCGTGCCTGTGAGGCCGTGTCTGCACCCCTGCTCACGGTGTGAGGTCTGTAAGAACAGGGAGGGTGACGTCCGGTCAGGAACCCCCGTGAGCACATGTGCTGGCTCCGGGTACAAAGTGAGACCACCCGTCCGTTTGCAGATGCTGCCGCTGTGAGCAGTTTCCAGTCGCCCCGAACAAGTCACCTCTTCTTACATCGAGGGCTGCAGCGCTGGCCAATGGCCCGTGCGGGGACAAGGCTCTTACCCAGAACCGCGTCCTGGATGGCGCTCTCCGGGTCGTCGAGGTACACGAGGAGCTCGCGGTACAGATGTCGGACACTGCTCTGGTAGCAGCACTTCGAGGCCTCGCTCTGGACGCGCTGCAGCCAGGTCACCAGGGCGGAGGTGGCTGCCAGCCTCACGTCGTCAGAGACGTCGTCCAGGCGCTTTAGGAGTTCTGGGGGCGGGAGCAGAGACAAGAGTGTGAGCAGAAGTTCCGGGGCCAGCGTGCACAGCTAAGCTCCCAGCACCCGTCTTGGGAAACCGACTCATGGGTGATGGGGGTGGGGGCAGAGAAAAGAGTGTGAGCAGAGGTTCCGGGGCCAGTGTGCACAGCTAAGCTCCCAGCACCCGTCCCAGGACACCAACCCGTGGGTGCCTGGGAAGGGGTGTCCTGGGACCCTCGGCTGCTCTGGCCCGGGTGGACTCCGTGGTCACCGAGTGGAGGCATGACTGGCCAGCCTGGGAGTCTGTGCCCTCTGACCCACAGGGTGGCCTTGGGGTTCCCCCAGCTCCGAGACGCTCAGGCTCAGAGTCATTCACAGGCGTCATGCCCCAGCCGCCCCATTTTCCCCGCTGCGTAGACGGCATAGGAAGGGCGTGTGCTGACCCTGCTCTCTGCCCACAGCGGCTCTGAGGATGGAGTGGAGGGCTGGTGACATGATGGCCACCAGCCATGTTGGCTGTTTCTATTGAGTCTCCGGGACCAGATGTCCTGGGGGAACAGTCCTTCTCAAGGGGCAGGAACGCTTCCCGTGAACGGGAGACTCTTATCAATGGGTGCTCTTCCCTCAGAGCCCACACGAGATGCCAGCCCCACGCCTGGTGACTTCTTGAGACTCAGCCCCGCCCCCCAGGTGCTCCCAGGGTTTCGGTGCTCCCATCTGCACTTTTCTTGACTTGCTTTTTTCACTTTCTATGAAAGTTCATTCTGAAACGTGCAGCAGGTTCCAGGACAGCACTGGTTCTAAGCTGTCGGCAGGGAATCAGATGTTCGCCCAGCAGTGGATTCAGGATTACCACGGCTTTGGGCACAGGGCCTGCTGACTCCTGCCTCTGCGGGAGCACCTGTGCTCGCCTGCCTCCCGGCACCTTCAGGACAGGCACGGTGGCGTCCGGCACCTTTTCCGCTGAGCCTGCCGCAGGAAGCGCCCAACTTGTTCTGAAGGCTGTTGTTCTTGCAGCCTTCTGTGGGTCATGACTGTGCTCACGCCTGCAACTGCCACCTCCCTCCAGCGAGGGCGCACCCACGGGCCCCCGAGGTCCTCGGCGGCAGGCCCGCGCTGCACCTGCGTGTCTGGGACTCCCTGGTGCTCAGGCTTGGGAGGCAGAGGCGCTGCGCAGGGGAGGCGGGAGCCCGCACGCACGCCCCGGGCGCAGACGCTGCCCGCCGCAGGGCGGCTGCCCGCTGGGGAGGCGGGAGCCCGCACGCACGCCCCGGGCGCAGACGCTGCCCGCCGCAGAGGGCGGCCCCCAGCTCCCGGGGTGTCGAGCGCCCGCCCCGCAATTCCACAGGCGCGTGTCCTGTTCCTCCTGCTACGCTCCTTGCTCAGTGACGTCACACCCACCACGGCCACGTGCGGACTCAGTACCAACCTGACCAGAAGTCAAAGGTAGCGTTCCCCGCTCTTCCTCTGACAGAAACTGTCACACACACACACACGTGACCGGGGAAAGAGGAACGTCCTACCGGGATAAATCTTGATGAATTTGTCTGGATCAGTCGCACCATTAGAGTTCTTTAAAAACAAGGTGATGATACGGCATGAAAGCAATCGAGCCATCTGAGAGTCTTCTTCCAGGGTGGTCAGAATGTGAGGCATCAATGTTTCCTGCATGTCCTGCATCTGCAATAAGAAGCCACGTGAGCTGTGGGTCACGGCTGGACACGCGCCGTGCGCACCGCCTGTAATGGGAGGAGAGACTTGGTTTTAATGCAACCATAAGAGTCTGGAATGCTGTTCTGAAATTTCTAGTAAGAAGCAGACTTGAGTCTTGATTTTAAATTCAGATAATTTGAACACTGGTCAGCTGATCCTTAAATGATCTGTTATTCAGAAAGTCTCAGGCATGGACCCTACACAGCCCACTGCTCGCTAGCAGAACCGGATATCCTGTCCAGCAAAGCTCAGGGGACGCTTTTGTAAATGTCGTTACAAGTTAATTTGGCTGTGCTCACCGCAGCACGCGACTCCTAGTTGCTGCACGTTCTCCCACCAGGGACGGAACTCGGGCCCCTGCACTGGGGGCGTGGAGTCTTAGCCACTGGGCCACCAGGGAAGCCCCGAGGGGACACTCTAACTTAAGTGACAGCCAGCCAGGCAACACTGTGTCCCTACTCCTACTGTTTCCTCGATCCCCTCTAAGGAGACGTGAATGCAAACAACACTCAGGGTCACGCGCGAAGACGGCCAGGTGACCCAGGGGGACCCAGACTCCACCAGAACTCTGCTCGCCCGCCAGCCCCACGGCTCCGCCCTCAGTCTGCCTGGGACCTCCTGCTGCGGCTGCCAGGACAGGAGACTCAGGCGAGCACTCTTCCAGGGCACATCCCCTTCCCTCTTGGGCCTGGGACGCACGAGCCCTACCTGCCCGTCCGACAGGACCCCGCTGCTGACAAGCGCCCAGAGGCAGGACACGGCCGCCGTGCGGATGGCTGCGGCCGTCCTCCCAGCGTGCCACTGCAGGTTGGGGATGAAGATGTCCTGGACCAGGGCGTCCAGGTAGCCGTGGAGCTGCCTGGGGTGGAAGAAGGAGAGGGCAGGTGAGGAGCATTCAGACTCCCTGAAGGCGGCACTTCCGTCTGGGAAATGGACGGCGCTGAGGAAAAAGGCCAGAGGAAGCAGCAGAAAGGAGACGCTGGATGCCGAGCAAGCGCTTCTCAGGGACACGGTTTCTGAGGGGCGTGGGGCTCCCCCACGGCTGTCTGGGGGCGCCTGCTGCCTCTCCCGGGACCAGGCCCTGGGCTGCTGTATATTCCAGTCTCCCTCCTGCTTTGCGGCCGAGGGGCTGCCCTGTCCACCACCCCTCCTGGAGTATCGTTGGGATGGCGAGTCACTCCAGAGGCTGTGTCCTCACACAGACAGGCCTCGTGGTCCCTGAGACGATGTGAAGTCTCTACGGCCACACCCACCACCTCAACAGGAGGGCACCTTGGGGCTGTGCCCACGGTCCTACGTGCCAGAACACCGGGAGACGTGGACATTCCCAACACGGTTGGGGCCCTTCCTCTCAACACGCCGTCAGGGCAGACAGAGTAAAACGGAGCCAGGATCGCAGCCCCGAGCCCCACTGCCCCGCGGAGCCACAGCTGAGGCCCCACCCAAAGCCCAGGGCAAAGCCTTGGGTCTTCTTACAACTTCTCTGCCCCAAAGGCCTCTGCTGGTGGCGCAGAACCTATTCTGCTGAGCACGAGACCCATGGACTGTGTCCGAGGAAGTGAACAGGCTGCCCAGAACAGGCTCCAGGAGCGGGTCAGCGCGACCAGCGCCAGGGCGCCAGGACCTCCAGCAGAGGGCGCTCCAGAGCCACCGGCGCCGCCGACAGCGAACCCGGGAACCGGTGCAGGGGGCTCACAGCCTCCCAGACTCCAACCTGCTTCAATTCCTGCGGCAAAGAGCCGCTGTTCCCTGAAAAGCAGTCCACCAGGGGGCTCTGGAGAGGTCAGTCTCGCGTCCTAGCTGAGGTGGCCCGCACGTGGCAACCCGGGCCTGGGGGCTGGGTGCTGGCCACGGGGGCAGGCAGCGGCCACCTGGGCTGCTTCTGACTCCAGCAAGGTGCTGGGAGCGGAAAACGCAGCAGACTCCCAGAGGGCGAGTCCCACTGTGCGCGGAGCACGCACCGCGTCCGCAGCTGGGCCCCGGGACAAGGAAGCCCAGCCGGGGTCCGCAGGCTCCCCCAGAACCGCCAGCACCCAGTCTCACCCCACGGGGGAGGAGTTCCGTAACATCCGCGCCAGGGGCCCGCTCCGCGCCAGGGGGCAGCTCCGCGTGAGGGGACCGCTCCGTGCTAGGGGGTGGCTCCGCGCCAGGGGACCGCTCCGTCGACGTCTGGGCACCCAGAGCGGGGAGCAGCCCTCTATCACTGGGGATTCCTGCTCCAACCTGGTGCCCCACCTCTGTCCTCTGGCTGTGGGGTCCTTACAGGGTGAGGTGGGCGCAGGGGTCCCTTGCTGTCTTAGGCGCCATGATTTTACAATCCTAAAGTTCAAAATCAAGCAGGTGTTGTTTCCCAAAGTCTTTCCTGCCTGTAAAAACAGCTAATACTTTCACTGAATACTTGAAACTGAGCGACCCTCTTTCCACAAGAAGCCTCTGAGCAGAGTTTCTTGAGGGAGTTCAGCCCAGCACGGAGGCTTCTTTCCTGGGGAGTCACTGTCCTCGGGGAGCAAAGGCCTGAGGGGCAGCAACTGGGCTGTGGGGCCTCTACTCGGGATGGTGCCAGGGCCGACTCCGAACCGTCTATGGTCTCTCCTCACCCCAAAAGCCTTTGCAGACAAGTAGGAAATAAAACTTCCTGCACTACGATGGGCTGGCTAGAGGCCTGAGAGCAGATCAGAGTAACCTGCAGAGAGGCGAGGTCTGAACGATGACCCGTTATTTCCCTGGCAAAGTCCAGGACAGGCCGACGGCTGAGATCTGCTCTCTCAGATCCCAAACAGCTCTTAGCATCTTGCCGCCTGCTGCCCGTCCTGCCAAGGGCTCCCCTCCGCTCCAAAGCCCCGAGTTGGAGGCCTGGGTGTTTACTGCCTCCAGACCCTCTGCAGAACATGGTTTCCTGAGCTCTGCACTCCGCGGTCATTCAGTCAACTCTGTGAGGCTTGAAAGGCACCAGAAGCTGTGTAGAGCTGAGCACAGCCATGTATAAACCATCAGGAGCCAGTGTTCCCTGAAACTTCTTCATTCCATGGGATTGTAACGGCCACACGAGCACAGCTTTGACTCAGCGTCTCTGTGCTCCGGCCTGTTTCCCTGGGGCGCTGTGTCGGGGTGGCGCGAGGGAGCCACAGGACAGCAGGGCCTCGAGCTTGGGGTCACCGCAGTCCCCACGAGACCTCAGTGTCGGGGCAGGTGGGGACGACCCAGCCCTAACTCAGCGTGCGGCAGCGCGGAGGCAGAGCCAACCTACCCCTGTGAATCCACCGTCTCCGGGGCTTCCCGCAGCACGACCGTCAGGGTGGAGAAGAGCTTCAGGCGCATGGGTGGGTCCCTGGCCGGCTGAAGGCAGCTCCTGAGGATGGGAACCAGCTGGGGCAGGGCTTCTCCGAGGGCAGGGCCTAGAAGACAGGCGTGGTAGGAGGGTGGGAAGGTGGAGCCCTGCAGCCACTCTGGCCGTGAGAGGCAGCGTGCGGGGCTTGGCACGCAGGACGCTCCCGGCACAGGACGCCATGGCCCCACTCCGCCCTGGCTCTAACTGTTCGCCATGTGAACTTTTTCTTCTTACACCTCACCAAATTCATAAAAACACTAAAGTCAAGCAGTCTTTTAAAGACCAGTCGAAATCAACTACACAGAGTATAAAGCTGCTGGATATGCCGCAAGCCCGGCAGCCAACGACCTTCCCATGCCTATCGCCAGCCGGAGCGGCGGCGCCTTGGCCCTGAGCCTGGCAGGACCCCGAATGCAGCAGCGCTGCTCAGGGCCTGGGCCCGCCCGTGACGGGGTGACAGGGTCTCCGGGTCTGGATGTGAGTCACACAAGCTGCCTTCCCCACCAGGCCCTGCGCTGACCTGGGGCGTGTGTGTCAGAGACGAAGGCCAGCCTCAGGCCCTCGGGCTCACGCCCCGTCTGCTGACTCCCTACTCAGTCAGGACTTCTATCTGTCCAGAGGCATCACCTCAGAGCCCAGGGTCAGAGTGGAACAAGCGTGGCCGGAGGAAGACTGCCGCCCCCCCTCCGCCTTCCAGCCTCCTCCCGAGCCCCTAACCCGCAGGGCAGGAAGCCACCTGGGCAGAAGGCGGCATGCGGATGCCACTGAGCAGCTCAGCCACGCCCAGCACCACGCTGAGCCATGCGTTCAAGGCTTACCATCAAAACGTGTGCCTGGGCAGGCTTTCAAGAGCACGTTACATCAACTCTTCACTGTAACGTTCTCAGCACTTTTAAAGTAAGATTTTAAAATGGCCGATGTCCACAGGAGATAGTGATCATGCGTGAATGAAGAACCAGGCCCCTGTGCATGGCCGACTGGGCGGTGAGTCTGGCCGTCTGCGCTGGGGCTGCCAGAGCCGCCAGGCACCACCGCCCTGAGCCCAGCCCGGGGCACCCATCTGGGGCTCACCTGAGTGGGTGAGCACCACGTCCAACTGCAGGAGCTCCACGGAGTGGCCGGTCCAGTCCCGGTGCGAGGCAGCCAGCCACTCCAGGAGGGGGCTCACCCGTGCTCGGAAGAGGTCCTGGCTGCTGTCCACGCCTTCCATAGCGGCCAGCTCAGCCAGTATCTGCTGAGCCTGGGGAAGCAAGTCGCCGGCTGGGACAGTCGGCCTGAACGTGGGGCTCACACACCCACTGGAGACCCCTGTTCTCCCTGCCCGAGGGAGGAGAGCCACTCGGCACACGCCCTGTGACCGGGGGTTCCCAGTCCACGGCCCTCCCGTCTGGACACCAATGAAACGGAGAGTCGTGCACTCACAGGAGGCCCGGCGTCCCCCTCCCGCCCTCACTTTGCACCACCCAGGGCAGGGCAGCCCTTGCAAGGCAGAGGGCCAGGGCAGCGGGGCCCTGTCTACAGAGAAGGGGGCCGGGCAGCTTCAGGGACTGAGCTGACAGACTTAAACCGCAGTCAGCCAAGGTGGGTCCAAGGCCCCCTCTCTGGGCTCTGCGCCTGACTAGACCAGCAGCAACAGTGCGACTGCTGCTCTGGGGGCAAACCGGGGAGGGCAGACTGGACAGTGGAGCCGGGGGTGCCTTGCAGCCCCGCACCACGCCACCCCCGCCTCGGGCTTGAGGAACAGGACGCACTCGGCACTCTGCACGCTGCCCGGGGCCCGAGTCTGGCCTGCAGACCCGCTATGAGGACCAACTCGACTTTTCTAATATAAACTTTATGGCCCTATAGTGACAAATCGCCAGCTCAGACACGGGCCCCCAGAGAGGGGGTCTTTCAAGAGACAAAACAAAGTTTAGAAAGGCACTGGGGAAAGGGAGGGCGGCATGTGTGTGTGTGTCCTGGACACGGTGTGGGCAGAGAGGAGAAAGAACCAGGGGGAGAAGCCGAGTTCTCAGCTCAGAGATAAGCGGCCAGACACCTGTCTCCATTTGGTCCTTACAGTGGCGGGGAGCTAGACGGCAGGAGGTTTCAAGTTAAATACAGAGCCAGGGGAGTGGAAGTGACTGGAAAGCTGGGCTGTAACTAAATAGGGAAAATATGATAATATTTCCTCTCCTGTATCTTTCAACCTCACTTAAACGCAGATTTGTTAACAACGGGCCTCCTTTCTTTCGTTTCTCCAAGATTAAGCAGCGTCTTTACTCTGAGATACTGAAGTCAACTGCAGTGGGAAGGAATTGCGAGTCCTAGGTCCCCCCGAGGCCGCCTGGAGGAAGACACGCCCAATGGTCTGGACTCTTTCATCGTCGGCACCAGCTCGGTGGGCAAGCTCACGACGTGGGGTCTGAGAGCAGAGTCTACGGCGACACTCACAGTCCAGGGGCTACACCAAAGCAGGGCGCTCCCCGCTCACCTTGTTGCCGAGGCCCGTGGGCCCCCACAGCGCCAGGACGGCCACCAGCACCTCCAGGAGCGGCTCGCCGGCCCCGCGGCAGTCCTCCCGGCCCACGGACACCACGGCCTGCACGCACTGTAGCAGGCGCTCGCCGTACAGGTGCTGCGGAGAGAGCCGCGCGGTGAGACACCCCGCGCCTGCCTGGCAGCCCAGACGCGGCCCCGCGGGCCAGGCCATGCAGCCACGGCAGGCCAGGCCCGGGCTTCCGCACATCAGCATCGGGAGGGCGTCGCTCTTCACAGCAGGGAAACCGAACCCCTGCTGAGCCTGAGGGTCACGGGTTCCATGCGCAGTTCAGCGACACACACTGGAAGGGTCGGGGACCCTGGTCTGCTTCAGACGCCCCAGGCCTCCCCCGCCCAGTCATGCTGCAGAGAGATGCGGCCGGGAAGGCGCGGCAGGCACGAGGGGTGCACGCTGCCCCCCTCCGCTCTGTGCACTTCTGAGCTCCTATAATGCTCACTGAACAAAAACAAATAAAATTCTATGACTCAAAAGATGCTTCCAGACTGATGGGAACACAGGGTTGCACCTTGGGAGGGCCGAGCCCATCGCTCAGCTCCCAGGCTCCAGCCTCACTGATCATGCAGCGGGGCCAGGAGTGGGCGTGGGATGGCCCCCACAGGAAGACCCCGACACCCTCCCACGTGTCTGCTCTGCTCTGTTTCACAGAGGACAGAAGGTCAGGACAGGGGTCATGTATGCAGGTCACGTGTGCGTCCCCAGTGGCTGGGACCCGCTCTGGTCCACCTCTGTGGGCACGGCCGCCCCTGCTGAGTGTTACCTGCTGCGGGGCCAGCTTCCCGCGGGCCTGCAGAGTGACCTCAGGTGCCCAGTGAGGCAAACCCTGTTGCTCCAGAGACAGACAGAGCGGCCACATTCCAATGCAGAGAGTCAAGGTTTAAGACCGTCACAACCAAAGAGAAACACGGTCATTATTTTTCCATCAATAGCAAGTAATTGTAAATTATTCCGAATGACTGAGTCTAACTACCTAGACTGCTTCAGCTTCAGATGTAATGGATTTACTGCTCAACTTAAGACAATAAATTTGTAACCACCAAGCACAGCGCCCAGTAATGGGCGCCAAACTAGGCTGCCTGCTGGGAGCCCCGCTAGAAGCCGAGCGACGTGGTGCGGACAGGCCTGCCGTGGAGACGCGGCGTCCGAGGGGGGTGCGGCTGACAAGGTGGGCAGACGCCACTGGCCGCAAACACTGGGCACTCGAGATGCACCCAGTGTGACCGAGGCCTGCCCGTGCACCACGCGGACGGGCGGAACGGGCCAGGAGTGCGCGGGTCCACACAGAGCGCCGGCAGCAGCACCCCAGCCGCCCTGCCTGCCGGCTGTCCCCGGGGGCCCAGGGAGTGCGTGGACGCCACTGCCTACACGAGGACGGCCCCAGCAGGGGACGGCATCATGGAGACAGGCTTACCCTGCGAGCCCCACCCTCTTCCCCGCACACTTACGTCTTCAGACCCTTGGCAGATGTGAGCCTGCGCCAGCTCCGTGGCGATGACCTTCAGGCGTGGCCGCAGAGCCTCCCTCGGGCAACCTTGGATGAGGGAGGCGAGGACGAGGAGGCCGGAGGGCGAGGGTGACTTCCTCAGCGTCGACAAGATCAGCTTCAGAAACACCTCCGGGCTGACGAAGGTGCCGACCAGCTCCGCAGACCTTGTGCACTGGGTGGGGAGGGGCGGGGGTGGGCCGGGGCGCCAAGGCCACGGCCCCTCTCCCTGCCCCCCCACCAACACTGCTCGGCATCGGCCTCACACGCCTTCACCCCCCAGAAACAGTCCCGCGGGCATGTTTCCTCCTCAAACGCTCAAGAAAACTAGTGACTCCTCCTGTGAGCTCAGGACTGCCAGGGGAAGGACGTCCAGCTCGTGGGAGGGCTGCTTGAGCTGGACCCCGGGGGGCCGCTCTGCACGTCTGCCTGCCCGCGGTCCCTGCAAGCTGACCACTGCAGGGCCTGCAGGTGGAGGCTGTGTTTTCATACAGACGCGGGGCCGCTCGCCCACACGTGCTTAAGGAGAGCCTTCACACACCACTCCTGCAGGCCCAGGGCCACAGCACAGCTACAGCTTCACACGGGGCGCCCCTGTGCCTGCTGAGGTCCGAGTTCACGGCCGGCAGAGCTGAGAAGCAAGGGCGGGGCCCCGCAGACGCCACTCACGCTGCTGACCACGGCCGCCTCCTCGTCGGCGCAGGCGTGGAGCAGGGCGCGCAGCACGGGCTCCAGGTGCTGCGTGATGTGGTCCTCCGCGTGCAGCAGCAGCGTGGCCAGCAGCTGCGCCGACTTCACCCTGGTGCCCGCCACCCAGTCAGCGATGTCGTGACAGACGGCGGGGAGGATCTTGGAGAGGTTTCTGAACACGAGCTCTCGGCAGCCCAGCCCCGGGCGGCTCCCTGCAGGTCGTGAAGGTGGAGGGAGACGGTGACGCTCAGAAACACACGCCTCAACGATTAGTGTGAAAGCCACTCAGTGCACGTCCCTCATTTAAGGCAGACCTGAGGGTTTTATTCTGAGGCCTTAAAGAACTCAGCCCGACTCTGAAGACAGGAGATGAGGCCACAGAGTGTCACTACTTACTTGAAAGCTTTTAGCAATGTGGAGGCGTGACACGCATTAAACTACACGTTCAAAGTGCTAACGAACGGATACACGGCTCTCAGGAAAACACACAGGCATCGCCCAGAAGCGCCCTGCGTTCGCGACAGCCCTCCACCGCCACCCCTCCCTCAGGCAGCTCGGTCGGCTTCCGGTCCCTGCAGCGGAGCTGCCTCTTCTCCCTTCTGTGAGCGCAGCTGCACAGCACGCGGCCCTCTCTGCCGGGCTCCCTCCACGCGGAAAGGCACGCTGAGGCCCACCGCGTGGTGGGGCACACAAGACCTTCCCGCTGCTGAGCGGGCGCCGCCGCACAGACAGACCGCAGCTTGTCCGTCCGCCCGTCCATCTGCTGATGGGTGCCTGAGCTGCCCTGGTGCACGCTGCTGCCAGCAGCTCTTCTCTCGGGTGGGCACCCGGCTGGAAGGCACTTAACGGTTTAAGATGGCTTTTCAAAGCGGTGGTCTGTCCTCCTCCCCGCTCCAGGCTCCGCCCCCGCCGCTCCAGCCCCCCCCCTCCCTGCTGCTCTAATGCGCATTCTCCTCAGGACCCGTGCATGACCCAGGACATTAATAGTATATTCAAAAGCAGAGACATTACTCTGCGAAGAAAGGTCCGTCTAGTCAAGGCTATGGCTTTTCCTGTGGTCATGTACGGATGTGAGAGTTGGAATGTGAAGAAGGCAGGGCCCCGAAGAACTGATGCTTTTGAACTGTGGTGTTGGAGAAGACTCTTGAGAGTCCCTTGGACTGCAAGGAGATCCAACCAGTCCATTCTGAGGGAGATCAGCCCTGGGATTTCTTTGGAAGGAATGATGCTAAAGNTCCAGCCCCCCCCCCCTGCTGCTCTAATGCGCATTCTCCTCAGGACCCGTGCATGACCCAGGACATTAATAGTATATTCAAAAGCAGAGACATTACTCTGCGAAGAAAGGTCCGTCTAGTCAAGGCTATGGCTTTTCCTGTGGTCATGTACGGATGTGAGAGTTGGAATGTGAAGAAGGCAGGGCCCCGAAGAACTGATGCTTTTGAACTGTGGTGTTGGAGAAGACTCTTGAGAGTCCCTTGGACTGCAAGGAGATCCAACCAGTCCATTCTGAGGGAGATCAGCCCTGGGATTTCTTTGGAAGGAATGATGCTAAAGCTGAAACTCCGGTACTTTGGCCACCCCATGTGACGAGCTGACTCATTGGAAAAGACTCTGATGCTGGGAGGGATTGGGGGCAGGAGGAGAAGGGGATGACAGAGGATGAGGTGGCTGGATGGCATCACGGACTCGATGGGCGTGAGTCTGAGCGAACTCCGGGAGTTGGTGATGGACAGGGAGGCCTGGTGTGCTGCAGTTCATGGGGTCGCAGAGTCGGACACGCTTGAGCAACTGGGCCGAGCTGACCGGCACCTGTGGCTGCGGAGCGGGCGGCCTCTCCTTGCTGCTCTAATGCGCCTCCCCTCAGGACCCGCGCGTTTCCTCAGGCGCTCACCTGACGTCTCCAGGCAGGCGTCTCCTCAGCCTCTCTTTACCCACTGAAGCTGCTGCTGAGCTTGCCGTTCCCTCTGTGCTCTGGAAGCGCACCCTTCGCCCTTCACCCTTCGCACGCAGTCTGCAAACATCCCCTCTATGCCCGTGGCTGAGCTTTCTCAGCGTCTTCCAAAGAGCAGGCGGTTTTGTCTTGATGAGAACCGGTCCACCAGTCATTCCTTTGTGGAGTGTGTGGGCCCTACCCTCAAGCCCACAGGCCACCGGGGCTCAGCCTCGTGCATCAGGAGGACAGGATCCAGGCCCAGGGGCACCGGCTTTCTCCCGAGCCATCTCTGCAGCTCATCGGAATCCAGAGGCCACCCGTGTGTGTGTCTTTGGACTCCGCCCTGCCCATAGCCCGTCTGTCTGATGCCGACCCCTCCGTGCCCACTCACTCTGGCTTTATGTCTCTATGTCTTTATGTCTTGAAGGCAGACATGCTCGTCTTTCGACCTGGGTCTTCGTCTCCAAAGTTCCGACTGCCCTAGGTCCCTTGCGTTTCCTTGTGAATTTCAGGATGTTTAATTTCTATAAAAAAGCCCTCAAAGATTTTGATTACAAGGTTTTCATCTTAAAGGTTCAAAACAACTCTAGAAATAGAAGCGAGACGGTGACAAGTCAGAGTTTAAAGGGTGTTTTAGTAGAAAGGACAGCTTGAGCCGCGAAGTCCCACTGTGAACATTTGCTCCTGTGACTTTCCTGTCTCCACGGTGTAAGAGAGACTTAGTTCCAGAGGCTCAGATCTTGTCAGCTGTTTAACTGAGCTTGTTATAATTTTGCAAAAGACAAAAAGCCAAAACGAAGCCCTTTTCTTCCTGGTGAGGCTGGTCCCTTGCGGTGAGTCTGGGGGATGAGGGACCATATTAGGACGGTCTGGGGAGGCATCAGCAGGCAGGCGGGCATGTGGCCTTATTCCGACAATGCTCTGACCTCCGTTCTTGTACATGATATGGCAGATGTGGTAATTCAGAAGATGGTGAGTCCTCAAACTTCAGTAAGTCAGAAAAAGTCCCTGATAGCAACTAATTTTTGTACCTTTTCCAAAACATGTGTGATTTCCCCTTATAGCAGCTGCGTGGTATGGGAGATGACGCTGCCTGAGTCGACAGGTAGACCAAAAAAAAAGAAGACACAGGCCTCCCAGTTGCAGGGAGGAGCTGCCCTGTGGGCCTCACAGGAGCAGGCCAGGCGCCCACACCTGCCCCTGGAGCTCATCACGCCCGGAGACCCTCGAGGCCGACTCCACCAGACCAAGTGTGGCGGGGCCTGCCGGCCCCAGGCTCGGTCGCCCCCCAGCACTGCCGTCCGACCTGGCGCAGGTCTACCAGGCTCTGTCCCGGCCAGCATCACCCCATCACCGTGGCACCCTAAGAAAGCACTTGCAGGCAGACGGCAGTGATGAAGGAGCCCCATCAGGCTCACGGGGGCCTCAGGCCCTGACAGAGTGTTTCCTCAACACAAGACATCAGATGGTTGCGAGACCCTGGCCCAAGAAGCCGGGCTGGGGCCTGGCAGGCAGGGGCTTCCTCGGAAACACAGCTCGGATCTGACTCGGGAGCTCAGGTGAAATGTGGGTGCCCGTGTGCACATGTGTGCACGGGTGCTCACAGCCTGGAGGGACCACGGCGAGGGGCAGGACGGGGCCCACCAGTGGAAGACACGCGCTCGCTCACACACACGCACACGCAAGTGCTCACAGCCTGGAGGGACCACGGCGAGGGGCAGGACGGGGCCCACCAGTGGAAGACACGCGCTCGCTCACACACACGCACACGCAAGTGCTCACAGCCTGGAGGGACCACGGCGAGGGGCAGGACGGGGCCCACCAGTGGAAGACACGCGCTCGCTCACACACACGCACACGCAAGTGCTCACAGCCTGGAGGGACCACGGCGAGGGGCAGGACGGGGCCCACCAGTGGAAGACACGCGCTCGCTCACACACACGCACACGCAAGTGCTCACAGCCTGGAGGGACCACGGCGAGGGGCAGGACGGGGCCCACCAGTGGAAGACACGCGCTCGCTCACACACACGCACACGCAAGTGCTCACAGCCTGGAGGGACCACGGCGAGGGGCAGGACGGGGCCCACCAGTGGAAGACACGCGCTCGCTCACACACACGCACACGCAAGTGCTCACAGCCTGGAGGGACCACGGCGAGGGGCAGGACGGGGCCCACCAGTGGAAGACACGCGCTCGCTCACACACACGCACACGCAAGTGCTCACAGCCTGGAGGGACCACGGCGAGGGGCAGGACGGGGCCCACCAGTGGAAGACACGCGCTCGCTCACACACACGCACACGCAAGTGCTCACAGCCTGGAGGGACCACGGCGAGGGGCAGGACGGGGCCCACCAGTGGAAGACACGCGCTCGCTCACACACACGCACACGCAAGTGCTCACAGCCTGGAGGGACCACGGCGAGGGGCAGGACGGGGCCCACCAGTGGAAGACACGCGCTCGCTCACACACACGCACACGCAAGTGCTCACAGCCTGGAGGGACCACGGCGAGGGGCAGGACGGGGCCCACCAGTGGAAGACACGCGCTCGCTCACACACACGCACACGCAAGTGCTCACAGCCTGGAGGGACCACGGCGAGGGGCAGGACGGGGCCCACCAGTGGAAGACACGCGCTCGCTCACACACACGCACACGCAAGTGCTCACAGCCTGGAGGGACCACGGCGAGGGGCAGGACGGGGCCCACCAGTGGAAGACACGCGCTCGCTCACACACACGCACACGCAAGTGCTCACAGCCTGGAGGGACCACAGCGAGGGGCAGGACGGGGCCCACCAATGGAAGCCTCTGCTCTGAGGAGGCTTCGCCCAAACCGCTAGGCTGCATCCCACCTGGGGCCCGTGTCTCCTTTGCAGGTGAAGCTGACAGAAGAGCTCCGTGAGCTGACAAGGTGCCCCGTTTTCAGAACTCCCCAGAGCCCCGCGCTCCTGAGCTGGCGTGTCCTCACGCACCCAGGAAGGCAGCCTGGGGCTGCGAGGCGCTCCTTCCAACACCGGGCTCCACCTCCAGGACACGCCCGCCTCATCAGCCCAAGCCTCCGCACTCACCTGGTGAGGGGTGGTGGGCCGGGGGGGGGCTGGGAAAGTCCAGCTTGTCCTTGAGGTCTTCCTCGTTCTCCGTCTGCCACTGCAGGCCGACCTGCTCCCAGAGGCTGCTCGCCTCGCACCTGCCGCACGCAACACAGCGCAGGTCAGGGGGCGCCCGCGGGGACGGGGGCCCCCGCCTGAGAGAGCTCGTCCACAGGGACGGGGGCACTGGGGGGCGCCCATGGGGATGGGGGCCCCTGCCTGAGAGAGTTCGTCCACGGGGACGGGGGCCCCCGCCTGAGAGAGCTCGCCCACGGGGACGGGGGCACTGGGGGGCGCCCATGGGGAC
>SJYA01006106.1:3846-22596 GCA_006410615.1 Neotragus moschatus | reverse complement strand
GGACATTATATGCAGAGCAGAGGTGCGGACGGTGTTGAAACAGTAGGGCTAGTATATGTTTTCTCTGCATAACAGGAGGAAACACGAGAAACTTCCTCAGTTCACAATTACCCACACTACACCCCGTGAGTGCAGCCACACAAGAAAGAGGAGCAACGCCCCGGCTCTCTTGGCGCTGCTGCAGAGCAAATGACACCAAAACAGCAGTCTGGTAAGGGGTCTCTCAATGCTCCAGCGACCACGTACATATATATATATATATACATATATATCTATATATGGCCAATCGTAAAGGTAGCCATATATATGGCTATATATATACTTGGTAGGTGGAAGAGTCACTACCTTCCATTGTACGTACACCACTTTCGTAAGAGCCCCTCCACTGCTTCAGAACCCCTCCCCGTCTATTGTGTTGGTGCCGTGTTGCCTCAGAGTGGGATTTTTACCGAGGAGTAAATTTCGACCAGTGAACTGGAATACCTTCGAGATTTTCATGTGGAGCGTCGTGACTGTGCGCATCTCAATGATGTAGGCTTCTTGTACGCAGAGGTTCCACGAGGAGATGAAANCCCCTCCACTGCTTCAGAACCCCTCCCCGTCTATTGTGTTGGTGCCGTGTTGCCTCAGAGTGGGATTTTTACCGAGGAGTAAATTTCGACCAGTGAACTGGAATACCTTCGAGATTTTCATGTGGAGCGTCGTGACTGTGCGCATCTCAATGATGTAGGCTTCTTGTACGCAGAGGTTCCACGAGGAGATGAAATTTGTAAATCTCCCATGAATTCTTACAACAAACTCAGGAAGCAGCTCTCCGTATATCAGCTCTCTAGGGTCGTGTACAAGGCGGCTATACGGACGCAGAGAGTTCCGCACTTGATTATGATTCTCACGACGAGACGCCGCCCTCGTGATACACGCGGAAACCTTTAAGAGCAACACACCTTCCGCCCCCAGGTACTGTAACGTGTTGTTTGGAGGATACATGTGCTGAAATTTGAGGTGTTCCTGTTCGAGATCATTTACCAGCGTTTAGTGTGCTTCGGTGCTGCAGCTGTGACAGTGGTGTCCGGGATGGAACAGACATCTACGAAAGCGTCACGTGTAACAAAGAAGTCAAAACAATCACGCCTACTCGTAGAAGCGCGTCAATGAAAGCAGCACGTGTAGCAAAGAAGACAAAGCAGTCAAATTTACTCGTAGAGGCCTTTCACCCGTGGAAAGAGAACAAGTTTGTAGCGGAGCTCGCAAAACAGTAGTATGCACCCGTAGGCGAGTCTCTCGTTTATGGCAAAACATTTCTGGTTTACCGCAAAACAACTACTTACACGTGTTTGATGACGTCAATTCTGGAGGCTTCGGACTTGCCCATGAAGGAAGCCAAAGGGCCTTTCAGGTCACAGATTTTATGAAGTCCAGTCGTGCGCTTGGGCGCGGCGGCCCCAGTCGCAGATGCTGTGCTTCCATGCTTAGCATGAGCACTTTTATCGGTAGAAGCGCGTTTTTCTGCAGATGTAGTGCCAGTGCCGGTGGTCGTGGCTGGACGACTAACATTGCTGCTACTGAATGCGGGTGCTGAAGCCTCAAAGAGCATTGCGCTGCATGAGCTAGCAAAGTGGCGCCTACTATTACTCCACAGTTTATCATTTCTGGACTCGGCTTCCCCCCAGACGGAGCATGACGAAAGAGTTTCGGTTGCTGCTGCTAGTCTACTGCGTGTCAGTGACGCCTGAACTTCTCCTCTGCCGAGAATGAGGTTTGAAAGTCTCGTGTCCTTCTGCGGAAGGGTAATACGTCTTATACTGGGATGGGGGATGGTGGTGTTGCTCAGCGCTGAAGAAGTGTATGTCCTGCCAATAGCAGGCACCGGAAAGCGCAGGCAGCGCCGGGAGAGCTGGGCGAATGAGAGAGAGAACATGCTGCTGTATCCGAGTAGTCTGAAAGGGCGTGCTCGTCAAGAATGAAGGCGTGACAGGAAATGACACGGGGAGCCTGAAGACACAAGCGCGGCGAGGCACAGTATGCAGACGATCAGCTGTACATACAGTCGGCGGCGTCCGTCCTCTGTCGAAACTCTCCTTCAAGGCGTAGGCGTACGACGAGAACTGCTTGTCAAAGTTCCAGCCAAGCAGAACCGCACCTGCTTCCTTTCGCGATATAATGCGGAAACGCCCGTGGTTCACCTTTACGGCAGTCGTGCTGAGCCGCGTAAGTACGGTGCTCGCTGATGCCGCTTGCGGACGGGCTCGCAGCCACGAAGACGACAGCGTTCTGATCGACTAGTCCAGAGTCGAAGCCGCAGGCGCGTCGTCTCCTCCAGGGCACTTAGCAGAAATTCCTGGAGGGGACGGGGCACAACAGTTAGTCGTCAACGAAGAGAAGGTGCGTAAATATCGCACGTCGCCAAGACGCGCCCCCGCTAGACGGGCCCCCGGACCCGGTTGGCAGCCACGAAAAATAAAAACTCGACTACGGCTACGTCTCTATTCGAAGACGGCACGAGAGGAAGACAAAAGGAATTTTTAAAAAGCAAGAGAAACGAAAGTATCTGGCTGTAGCGTGACGGCGGATTTGTCGCCGCGGTCAGAGACCCGGCAAGGGCCGCTGTCCTCGGACGCCTGCTTTCACCCTCAGCCGCTCTAGTTGACGGCCCGGCGCACAAGGGGCGGCGTTCACAAGTAAATCACCGGCACGAGACTCGAAGCTTGCTGAAGACGTCGTGAGCATTCGTTCTCACTTGCCACATACAACAGAAATCGTAGTGTTAGTCCACCTGTTAGGGTGTTTTGACACTCCGCGTCCCTGGTGAGCGGCTCGAGCGTGCCTTGCAAAGGACAACGCATCAACCCCCAGAACTGTGTGAAATCCTGCGGATTCGCCGGATTATAACGGGGATCCCTGAAATGCGAGGGGGAGAGTCTCGAAAAGGCTGAGGGAGCAGTCCTTTCGAACGAAATCTCTCGAAGGACAGCCGGTCTGTCGAGACACGGAGTCAGCACACTGCTACACTCACTGAGCTGCGGAGACAGTTTCATGTACTGCTAAAGAGAGAAATCCTTCTGTACATGCCGGTCCAAAGAAAATCCCCAGAGCAGAGCGAATTCTAGTTACTACGCCCAGCGGAGCTAGGTCTGCGTTGTGTACTTTGCCCGCCCCTCGCTCGCACCAAGGTTTTATACGAAAGAAGACTGCCTTTGCAAGAAATCGTTGCCCGGAACTGCGCCGGGGTGTCTATCATGACGTCTGGGAAGGCCTGCGCTGTGCATACCAGTCCCCCCGGCGACAAGCGTTGTCTCGTTCATCCCACCTGTGAAAACCTCAAAAAGTAGTCACCCGCGGCCCGCGACTGCTGCTCCTCATGAAGTCTTGTGCAGAGGCAGCACCCAGGATGTCCTTCGGCGAGCACGCTACAGAACCCGTGGCTGTTCAGAAAAGCCCTCTTGCAATGCCTTGGGCGTCGCTGGTGTGTACAGCCGTGCAGAGCTACAGGTCAAGGGGTACAGCTATCTCTACCTAGAGGTGAAGCCTGAAACACCTGCGAAAGGTAAATTGTAACGGCTGTTGCTGCCCTCATATATACTCGTTCCTTCACACCCGCTCAAGACCGAGCGAGCCGTACCTCAACTACGGCACCTTTCTGATCGCGCACCGACCCGGTGAATCTGCATTGTGCGCAGCATTGAGCGAGCCGTACCTCAACTACGGCACCTTTCTGATCGCGCACCGACCCGGTGAATGTGCATTGTGCGCAGCATTGAGCGTATCTTCGCTCGCCGCACACTTTATGCAGCGTCTGGAGGGGTGCTGGTGCGCTATCTCTCTGGTGGCGCTACGCGACAGCCTGCAGCTTTTGAGGAAGCAGCCCTCGCAGCTGAGAGTGTAAATACCACCCGCCACGTTTTCAGTGACAGACCAACGGGGCGCAAAAGTGCGGTCCTCCGGAGGCGTCTTATACTTCGAAGGCATAGAGCCTATCGAAGTCGGGGGAAGCGTAACTAATTCGCGGGTCGTCCACAATATGGTAACAGGCGTGTTGATATGGACGCAAGAATGCAGGAAACGCAAAACATTCAAGCAGTCGCGTGAAATATGGGGTCACGTTCTCTAGTAAGTGCCCCGTGGTCGCTGAAACAAGAGTGTGGAATTGGCCAGAAACTTCTACCTCTCGTCGGCCTGCTGCAGTAGACCTGGAAAGGTTGACAGCGCGCCCACATGACAGACGTTGGTGCCTTGGTCTACTTGGTCTACTGTGTACCGGCGAGGTTGAATGCTCAGCTTTGTGTAGGCAGGCTGCGAGAAGTGTAATAGGCAACGGTGTGCCTGTGTCGAGAATGCTTGTGCAGATCTCGACATTCACGCCGCTGCGGCTGAAAAACGAGCGTGCGCGTACCCGCACACTCTTCCTCCTGTCCATCATACTAGAAGAGCCGATGCTGAGGGAGCCACAGGCAACGGCCTACGTTGATATTGCGTAGAATCCTTGCGCGCTATTATGCGGGGTTGTCCGAATTCGTCTGACGTAACACAACTGAGGAGCGCTACACCAGTGCTATGGCGCCGATACTTCTTCGCCTCCGGGGTAGACCCTTGAAAGTCGCGCTTCACGAAGATAGCAGCAGAGGCGCGCAGATGCGCATACTAGCGCTGGTAGGCTGATGCGTTACCACACAAGCGTTCCCTCAACTGCACATGGTCCTATGTACTGACTGAACTGCACCCGGCGATACGGTACTATCACCACTGCTCGGCGCACATTGACCGCAAAGGGGATCGGGTGCACCCACGTCCCTGGGCGGCGACATCGTGTCTGAGCCGTATCTCGCGCTGCAAAGGCGCCCGAGGGCAACCGTCATACGTGTCAGCCTGTGCCCCGGTCTCACCATATCTCGTCGTTTCCCAGCGGCGGCTTTGCGCCCGAGCACAGTTTCGTTGGCAGTCCCAGCGCACCAAGTGGCCACGAAAAGCTGTTTCACTTGGCGAAACCTCCGAGAACACGGGAAAAACAACGCGCATACACCGGCTACATCCTTGAGCACACGACGTCGGCAGACAGCTCCCGCGGAAAACAAGCTTCCGCATAACAACCTCCACCGTGAGACACGTTCAAGACGTTTGCTTATTTTAACGTATGCATCGGCTGTAACGCTAACCCAGCTTCCAGCGTCGTAACACCGACGTCTGCTAATTCCGTTGGCAAAGGTCCCACACCCAGGTAGCTCGCATCTTAGCACCCAGCATAAATGCACGTACACGAAGAGGAAGAGTCTGCTGCTAGACAGCAGGCGTTTTACCCGGCGGCGTCGTCTAGGATTCCTGCGATGCCGGTGGGAGTCCACGGCGAGCCGGAACCGGAATGAGCTGCTGGGACAGCTGTAGTCGCCTCTGCCGCTTCGGAGAACGATGTGCTACTGTCGCTGCCACTCGTTACCACTGCCGCGCTTTCTGTTGTCTCTCCGTCGACATATGTGAAGGACGAAGCGTAGTCGGACATCTGCCCGGCAACTGTCTCCCCCGCCTGATGCTGATGTTGCCCGGCGCCCACCGCATTCTGGCAGCAACAGCAGGGCTCCTCGAAATGAGAAACGCCTCGAAGACTACATTCTTCGGCGGCGTCCGGACGGCGGCTACCAATGGCAAGCAAAAAGCGATTCCCAGCAGCTGTTCTTATCCAGTGGTGGTCTCTGCGCTCACTCGTCGGTAGAAAAGTGGCACAGTGCAGCAACGAAGACGTAGTAGCAGGATCGGGCATGTGCCCTTCATTGTGTGTCGCAGCCGGCTCGGCGGTGTCAGGACCGCGCAGGGCTGTACCTGCAAAAGTGTGGTGGGTTTCAAAGGAAGACCGTTGCGGGGCAGTCCCGCCAGAAGAAAGCGCCGAAGGGGCTGCTTGGAATCCAGTCTCAGGGTTCAAGCCAATAGAATGCGTAAGGCCTGCGGCGGCTCTCGCTGCCGCCACGGCCACAGCGGTTGAAGCGGTGGCAGTCCCTCTACCGCTGTTGGAGGAAGCAACAGCGCGCCTGACATGAGCGTGTGCATTTCGTGCCCGCGTAGCACAGTACACGGGCGGATCAGGACAGAAATAACCTGTATTGCTGGAGGCCTCTCTATGGAATCCTCCCTCAGTACCGGAGAGTAATTCTGCATTCGTTGAGTTACGGCAGGCGCAGGCTGCCATCGTTTGCTGGTGGGCCTCTTCACCAGGGACGCTGCTGTTGAGTGGGTGAGCTTGGAGACAAAAGTGAGGAGATGGATTCACGGGAGGGCGTCCACTTCCGCGGTGAGCGCTTGGCGGCGCGCGGTCTCCGACGTCTCCAGCGACGTCCCCCGGGAAAAAGCAAGGGTTGCTGGCGTGAGATTGCAGACATTCTCTTGGACTGGTAAAGGCCGGAGAATTTTGTGAACTTGCAGAACCTATGAAAGTGTCTCCTGCTTCTGAGACAGCCGTCGCCGATGGCGGCTCTACACATCTTGCTGGCTTGTGCGCCGGTGTCCTGCTAGTGGGTGCTGCCTGTGGTGCATTACACGCTGCTCGACGCTGGATTTGTTGACGCCGTTTGCTGAGGGCAGGGTGCAGGGCCAGCAGTAAGGCCGCACAGGCATTCGGAGGGGGGGGAGGCGCTGCCTGCAAACCGGGGTGACATGTATTAAAATCCGCGCGCTGGCGTGCTGAGTTCTCCGCTTGTGGTCTCTGCAGTCCTCCAGGATTATTTAGCTTTGGACCTGCCGTATACTTGTCGCAAGCTAACTGATGGTCGAGCTGCCGGTTGGAAAAACACGTCTCGTGCGGCTTGCACGATTGCTCGGGGTGGTACGTATTCTCTGCGTCCCTTGAGGGTGTGTCACTGTAGCGCACTGGGCAAGCCGCCTGCTCCTGCTGTTCCTGCAGTTGCTGGCGCTGGAAACTCTGTTGCCGCAGCGCCGCAGCACGTTCGTCCTGGCTGCTATTGTAAGCAGTGTGGCGTCCAGTCGGCTCTGAGCGAGAGATGTGCTCTTCTGCGCCTCCAGCACAGGACGCTGCAGAGGTTGTAAGTTCTTTATCACCCGTAGAAGGAGCCGCTTCAGCATGACCGGGAGACAGCACCCCAGAAGGATGTATAGGAAAGCTTGCCGACGCAAGACTTTTCCTCAGGAGCAGCGGACAGGAGCACTGGGGAAGCAGCGGCCACAGCAAAGCGAGAGAGGCGCCTCGCTCTGCTCGGGCAAGTTTGTCCGCTTCTGCGTAGGCAAGGGTGCGGAAGAAATCCAGCATCAAGGCACTTCCGTCTGACAGTAGCAGAAAGACGTACCTGAAAGGCGCACACGCAAGACGCAATGGCTACGAAGACATCCACCGGGACCCGTCCTCATAGATAAACGCAAGTTGGTATTGTGCTGAAATTTATCAAGCGCACGCCTATGCGTGCTCTAGCATTATTGTGAAAGCATGCGCAGATAGATACGTATGCACATGCACCCAGCGTACACAGTGCTTTCAACCCACTCCATCGAGTACGCTTGTGTGCGCCCAAAAACGTTTTCTGCAAATGTGTGCGCATGGAGTCACATTGACTCTAGTCGAGTGATGCGGGTCCCCTTGAACGTCTTCACAATGGCATGGTATGCTTATGTTGGAGTTACACCGATTGCTACCTCATACGAGTGCTCGCAAACGTGGACGAGAGTGCTCCCCCTGCAGGGGAGCCCACTCGATCGCAGGTATCAACCGTGAAGTAGCTGCAAAGGATTGTAGCAACCGGGTGAAACGAAGGCGCAAACATAATAGTGGCATCGTAGAGCTCTTGCGCCTCGCAGTAACACTTCAAGCACTACCTGTGGACGGTCTGTGGTAACCCGCCAGCACTGAAGTCTAACTAAAGTACACGAGGACGCACCGCTTCTCTGACGCCAGCTAGAGTAGCTTCCTTGCAGCTGGGTGAGGAATTTCTCGAGAAGTTCTACGATGAGGAGAAGACAGTTGCAGCGATTCGCTGTGGCATGCTGTGATGGCATTTTTGCAAAAGCAGAGGATTGACTTTTGATCAGGTAACGCTATGCGGAGGGGACAGTTCCACGAACACGCATCTTCGACCCTCGTAGCCTCAAAAACCAGCAAGCACTATAACTTAGCAGACAACAGAAGCAGCAAAACGCTAGCAGCTGTGAGTGCACGGCAGGGCGGCGGTCCGCGGCGGCACTACGACGGAGGCCTAAAACCGTCAGCCGTTCGTCGTCAGCGACGCAGCGGCACCAGCTGAGAAGAGCAGCTTGAAAAATGCTACAATCGTGTGGTGTTTTCGCCTGCAGAGAGTATTCTCGTGTGCCCTGAAGACCTGTTGTCGTCAGCGACTTGCGAGTAGGGAGACAGCAGCAGTGGCAGCAGACAACGAGATGCTGGAATGCTACAACCTCGTGGCCATTCTCGTGAGATACTATTCTCTTGTGACTTGCAGACGTACTATCTTCAGTGGTCTGCCACGACCAAGACAGCAGCAGCAGCATCAGAGAAGAGCATGCTGACAAACGCTGCGGCCCTGTGGTTGTTCCCGCCCTGAGGAAGACTGTTCTCTTCTTGTTCGCAGACCGACAAGTGTCAGCTGTTTGGAACTAGCAAGACAGCACGAGCTGAGGAGGGGAAGTCGCGAATTTCTGCCCCCACTCGTTCTCGGCTGCTGGGGAGCTGTTCTGTAGTGATACTCACTTGTTCCTCTTGTCGGTGTCGAACTGCACGACGCGTCGTCCTTCTTCTCCTACGCGAACAATCTCCTGCATGTGCGGCAGGAGTACAACAGCGAAAACTCCTTCTTCCAGGACAATTCCCAGCGCGTCCGCGTAGGACGTGTCCGGTTGCAGGCATGGAGAGTCCGCGCTGGTACAGCGGCTCCCGCCCATACTGGAGCACCCGTCACTTGAGCTACTCACACTCTGCAGTGCACAGCTCGTTTGTCCAAACTCCTCGCCCGCATTCGGAGCTGCTGCTCCTGCTGTAGAGATGCAGCTGCCAGCTTCTGTCCTCAGCAGGTCGTGGCATGGAGCATCAGTTCTAGCGCAGCACGTGTCGCCCCGTACACGCAAACGCTTCACCTGCAAGATAGGAGAGGTAGTCTCTGCCACGATCAGCTGCTGTTGCATCTCCCCAATATGTCTACATACAGTATCTTCCCAGTGACAGTGCAGTGAGCCTGAGCAAGGCTTCGTCCGGTCTACTGCTGCTACTGCTGCTGCACAGTCTCCTGCAGTTGCTACTGCTGCTTGAGCCACTTTTCCGGGGTCTGTCGGATCTGCTGTCCCAGCCTTCCTACGTTCTTGCCTCATCTCGTCGTGGCAACCGCAGATGGTGCAGTTGCACATGTCACAAGGATGCGGCGGCTTGCGATGAGCGGGAACTCCATGCCTAGGCCCGCAACGCATCGAGGTGTTGAGAAAGACTGCTGCTGCCGCGGACCCTACGTGTTTCTCGTTTGCTGCCGTCTTATCAGGCGTGAGATTCCGCAGCTGTTTTTGCTTCCCCCCAGATGCGTGCAGGGTCTTCTTCTCTATGACGTACGGGTGCCAATGCGGGCGCCAGCGGGCGTTGGCTGCAGGCAACCAAGCAATGAACAACGGTCGGAGTACGGTCCGCGTCAGCGAACCTGCTTATGGCAAGCATGCGCCATAGTATTGCCTAGACTAGCAGGCGGCTCAAACAGGCGGTACATGCATGAGCAGAGAAGACCATTGTAGCCGTTCTGATGCGTGCACCGGATATCTACACAAATAGACAGACGAAGTGGCTGTACGTGCACACGTATACATATATAGCCCTCTCTGAGTAGACACACTAGAGCCGGACCCTTAGTGTGTGCCAACCGCGTAAAGCAGCGTGCAGTGTGACCAGTCCTCGAAGTCTTTTTAGCCGTTCACGCCATTAAGGTAGGCGCATCTCTGAGGGTCTCTTTGGCCGTCCACGACATTAAGGTAACCGCATCTCTGAGGCATTCCTAAATGTGGCATGCATCTGCTATGTGCATTCGCCGCGGCGGACTATGGATCTAAGCTCCCGCCGGCTACCACGGAATTCCAGATCGAACGCCTCGTGCACATGCTACTGCGCACGCCCCGCCTTACATGTGTGTATGGGGCGTAGGCCCTACGGTGGCGAAATGCCGAGAACACAGCATCACGGTCCTTACAGGGGCCGCGACACCGCAGAAGTCCGCATCATTACGCGGTCACGCAGGGTGCATGGATACTGTTTGCAGTCGGCGGGCAGACCAAAACGTATACTCGCAGTCGTGTAGGAGGACGCGTGGTTACTCATAGAGCACACGGCGGAGCTTACAATTGCGGCCGGTGCAACTGCAAGACGGTTTTTAGAGCGGGGACGCTGTGCAGCTGACGTGCAGATCTCTGCGCGCGTTGCGCGCATATGCACCATATCACAGGTATGAGCGAATATGTATGTATGTTATATATATACATATAGCGTGACCACGGCGCTTTTCCAAGGGCATGCGCGGCTGGTGCGCTCCTAGAATCGCCGGGGTCACGCTCTATATATATTTACACATATACGCTCATACGTGTGACATTGGACAATGAGAAGGCGATATAATCGCGTCTTCTCTTTGACATACCTCAATGTACACACGCGTGATAGGGAAGCCGGGGTTTTCTGTGTGCCGAGGAAGCGCACGTAAACTGAGCTAAAGTGTGGCTCACAGTCTATCGAACAGGAGAGCAGGCGCAGGCATCAGCGGGTGTCGGGGGCCCGAGAAGAGGGAGGAAGTGTACGGCTCCACCATGATTTGACCCTGGAGCTGGTCCTCTCCAACCTTTCTCGAAGCTCTCGCTACGTACGTGGGTGACGTCAGTGCTCCACCTACTACGACGGTCTCTCTATTATATATGTATATAGCTTTATACATTTCCGTGTAACCGCGTGCGTATATGCCGTGAACCGAGCTGGGTATCCCGACTTCATAGCGGCCTGATGTGAGTAACGTCCGTCTTCCCACTGCAACCGTCGAGGCTTGCAGGATGTACGTACTACGGAGACTGTCAGCTATAAGACTTGTGTGTACCACAGACACTGTCATCTACAAGATTTTCGGCCGCGCACGATGCAGCTGCTGGGAGAGCCTTATAATTTATGTAGTATTGAACCACCTGCTTGCAGCAGCCTCACTTGTATGGGTTGTCTGGTGCAGCGGAGCGCGGAGTCGGGCTTGGTAAGATGAAGAAGACGATGTTGGGCAAGGGAGAGCGAATGCGTAAAGGACGCCTTTGTGCGTGCGGAGGCAGAGGCCCACCCCTATAAGGAACCCGCCTGCCACCGCCAGACTGCAGCAGCCGCGCACAGAGCGAGACAGTGGATAACACCATCGATGCTGTAGGAGCCCGGTGGCAGCAGGCAGAAATCGACACCTCCTGCGTAGGCTTCTCGCATGAGAAGAAACAAACTAGTAACGGACTCGTGACGGCATCCATCCGAAAGTCTGAGTACAGAGGTGAATGCCTGAATGCATGTGCATTTACAGCACGACCAAGTGCTTGTGGCCCCTGTAACGCTGTAAACGGAATTCGACGACGCGAATGTCAATTTACATACGAGACACGGCATCGGTACATCATGAGATCGTCCACAGCGCAAGAAATATTTATACGTACTCAGCGTGCTACGTGTTTGCAGCTGTCCCTTTAGGAGAAGAATGGCCTTCATAGTCTTTCTCCCGCTGCATTCACGTATTTCAGGATACAGACCTGCACGTGTAACCCCGTACATGCATGCATGGACCTAGGGGGACAAGTTTAGGCGTGTGCACGCGCGCGCCAACAGGGATCTATCCGCATAGGTGCACGTGCGGACCTCTGTGCACATGTATATGCGTACGTACACACGCGCAACTGCATATACGGGCACAACTGCTCAGGCCCACGTGTGTACCTTTGTACACCCGTGTATGCATGTGCCCAGGACTGCAAAGAGCCTATACATGTGATACTCAACCACGTCGTGTTTTCGTTTTCTTATACTGTGTGCCCCCCTTACCCGCAGAAACGTACGCGCTCTCTGTTCAGCAAGAGTGCTTCTTCTTCAGGGCCAAACTTCTCCCGTAGACGAAGCGCTTGGGCTGCTGCCGGATCTAGCCGAGTGTCCTCAGCAACCGAGCAAGGTATAGACCAGCGAGCCGCTGGAAGAAAAAGCAGATTGTCTGGCTCGTCAACACAGTCGGCGGTGTCTCCTGGTAGCAGGCCGGAGATCGCGCTATGAAAGGAGGACTGCACAGTATCGGAAAACAGCAGCGAGCGTATGCCGCACGTCCTCCATAACGTGATACACCCTCCATCTTGTAATGTGACGAAGCAGCTGCTATTGTTGGCAACGGGGATCTGATTCGAGTCCCTGCATGAGACTCCACCGGTGTCATCCGCTGCCAAGGAGGCGGAATGAATGGCGGCTCCTGCTTCTCCCGCTGCTGCTCCTCTTTGTGTTGCTGCTCTCGTTACCTCTAGCCTTGCAGCAGTCAGATAACTGGCAGCAGAGGTATCTATTGTTCCCGGCACAGGCAGCACCAGCGTGAAGGGAGAGGCTGGAGTGCTGGAAATTGAGCGTATCAGATGCAGAGACTGCTGAGGAGAGTACTGCCACACCAGCAGCTGATCTGCAGAGAGAGAAAGAAAAGCCCTGAACAGGATAGCAACGCAAGCAGTAGCACCAGGCAGCCCCCGACACATGAGGGCCAAAAAGCGTTGACGACTAAGCGCGCACCGCCAAAGAGCGGCAGTCAGGAGTCGTTGCAGCGAGATAGGAGGAACGGCACAAGTATGCGCAGAAGCAGCTCTGCCCTAGCCCAGCCTCACTCCCATCAGCAGCGTGACTCTAGGTCGCTTTCGGGCGACGGTAGCGGCCGGGACACCTCCTGGACTCTCAGAAGCGCGAAGCATTCGCCAGCGGAAGCAGAATGCGTCAGTGCAGGCGTGCACACACAAATGCGTTAGCAGACCATGCACGTGCTTCCGCCAGTGCTGCAACAGCTTCATGGCTGCTGTGGGTAGCGTGCTGTATGTCTCTTACACAGCTGCGTGAGCGACACCGATATGCAAGCTCCTAGGACTGGAGGAGTGTCGGGCGTGTCAGGATTGTTTTGGGACACCTCATCCTAGCAGGCACGCCGTAGTGGATGCCGACGCAGCGCTGAGCAAGCTGGAATATCTAGGCCTACTGAACCCGTTAAAGAGGTGAGGGCTACTCTTGGAGAAGCTGCGACACGGCATTGCGGGACAGCAGGTGCCCTCCTCGTCCCTGCAACTCCTGGATAAAAAGCCGTAACAGGCAGACTCCAGGGCAGCTGGGGTCGTATAGCAGCTCTGAGTGCCGGAGGAGCTCTATGTGCCCCACGAGGTGATCAGACTAGTGTTGCAGTGTTTGCAAGGCCACTGCACGCATTCCCACAGAAGAAGACCGGCCGCTAGGTTCCACCGGTGGACAGTGAGAGGAATTCACATTACGTGCCATCGCCATGTGCTGTACGCCGCCCTAGGCAAAAAGCATACATATACACAAGCTAGCATGTGCCCAAGTAGTTCTATAGACCGCGCGGCGACCCTGCCGCCTCCATAAATTGTAGAGTCTCGGGAGCCGGCAGTACGGGTCAAGGTAAAATGTGAGCAATCACTTTTTCACGCCGCCCCGCTCCCTTTCATAGGCACTTCGCAGCTCAGAGGCACACAACGACGCAGCTCCTGCGTGCTTTCCTTCCGTGGGGTGACAACGGCGAACGTGCTCGCATGCATACGGATACGACTTTTCTGCCAGCGAGTGCAAGATCTGTTTGGAGACAGACAGCATCATCGTGTTCTAGTTTTGCGCCTGCCCTTGTCTTCAAGATCTGCCTGAGAGACAGGATACGTTATTTTGTTTTAGAAATACTGTGTTATATTGTGTCTGTATAAACATATGCGAACCCATAGATGGGTATGTGGACTTACACATGTGTGTACATACATCCGTCCATTCAACCATACATACGTGCGTACACACGTGCGTACATACATGCACACACACACACACGCACACATATGTACATGCATGATTACCTGGTGGCTGTTCAAGTGGTCAGTGGCGGCCGAGCTCAGCTGCATACCTCTGTGGATGTGGCGCAAGAGGCGAGAGCTGTAGTATGGGAGCTCGGTGTCTTGAAGGACTGACCATTACGCAGCGCCGCTGCAGCACACTGAATAGCAGCAGGCTTCTGACCGCCGCGGCCACAAGCAATGGTGCCTGCGAGGTTTCCAGAGGAAGCGTGGAGCAAAAGCAATTGCAGCATCCTTGATTTGCCGGCAGATCACGGCCGCTGCAGTTGTGCTGCAGAGATCTCTCTCCACTGCAGATGCTGCGGGATTTGTGTTCGTTGCCCAGGCACTGGACTGAGCACGAGCTGCTGTGACAGGACGTAGTGTATTGGCGGTGAGCCTTTTCTACAGAATAGCCGTCCACGCTACTGCAGCCAGGTGGCCCAGCAGCCACAGACGCTGCATCAACTGATGACATGACCTGTTGCGGCGCCGACGCTACGGGGACGGAACCAGCTGCTGTCGCGTCACAGCAGGGGGGACAAAATGAATAATCGGAACTGTCCGGGACCGCGGTACACGGACGGAACGCCGGGCCGGTACACGCGCGTGCTCCAGCCGACGAGACCGTACGCGGGTCCGAAAAATTGCTGCTGCGAGCCTGTTGGTGATTCTTGAGAATGCTCTTGCATCCCTGGGGGCCTGCGCGGCGGTACTCTGGCGCAACTGTATTGCCGCGGCAACATCCGCTTGGGGTGGCGCTCCGGAAGCGTTGGTGAATGTTGCAGCCGGGGCCCTTTCTGCTTCCCGCAGCCCCTAGCTCGGAGCCAGGAGGGATACTGGTAATACGACTCCTTGCGGAAGGCTTTGCGAAGCGAACGGACAGAGCGGAGGAGGGGCGACATCCCTGAAGGTTTGCTCGAAGAGAGCCGTCATGAGAGCGGGTGGAGCCCAGAGTCGGCACCTGGGTTCTGTCTCCGTCGGAACGCGCCTCACAGCTGAGACTGCTATTACTTGTGCAGGAGCAGACACGTGAGGACTCGGTAGACGGTGGAGTGATAGAGGAAGAAGCGCTACCACAACAACAGGAGCAGGGCGAAGATGATGTAGGCTGGCTGCTGCAACAGCAGCAGCAGCAGCCGCAAGAAGAAGGGTCTGGCACAGAAGCTGAGTGCGAGCACGCAGACGCTCGGCAGCAGCAAGACTCACAGCCGCATGAGGAGCAGCAACACGCAACAGCGGAACCGGCCGCTTGCGGCAGGTGCCGCTGGTCGTGCACGTCCACGACGAAAGGGTGAAATCCAACTTTATTAGGCGTCCCAGTGGTTTGAGGGTCACAAGAGTGCGCCGAGGACGCATATTCTTGGATGCCGCAGCTGTTCCTCTCGATATGCATTGTCGCCTGCCTGCTGCTGCTGCTGCCGTTCGTTCTACCCACGTTTGCGGACGAGAACAGGCCGGAGGGTCCTCTTGCTGTCCCTTCATGAGGAGTGGGGCAGCGGATCCTTAGCTTCTGGGGAGAAGGTTTACGGGGCGAAGGGTGCAGTGGTCGTCCGGGGCTTTTGCAGCCCCCTGCCGTTATTGTGCAAGCGTGCGAAATATGAGCTCCATGTGCGACTTCCGGTGCCGTTGACGCTGGCCCTGGTATGAAGGCCAAGCTGCTTACTTCCGACAAGCATGGGTGGCTCAGCGTAACATATCTGCGCGCATGCAGAGGACGGTGAGAACGGGGCGCGCTGCGGGCATACACGAGTAGCTTTTGCAAAACATACTGCTGAGAGAAGTCTGGGAAGTAGACTATCGTGCAACCAAGTAGGCCTTGCCTGCCATAGCCCGCTCTTTGTAGCCACATTCTATGCACCGCGGGGCCCCGCGAGGACGCAGGCGAGTGAATCAGGCAACATCATAATCCCTCCACGATACAGCTGGGGCCTCGCACGTGGCCTGCATACGCAAGCGACTGGAATGTGCAAGGCACATCCCTCGAGACTACGACTGCGGCCTCGAGGATGCTTTCTGTACGGCCGTGTCACGTGCGTAAGGCGCACTGCGCTTCCTCAAGCATATGACGCAAGAACCGGGGGCGAACGTCTCTCCCGACGAGTGAGGGAACAAATTCATGCAAGCACAGGTGGATGTGACGGATATACGCTTGCGCACGCGCGTCGGCGAGATAATAGGCAGACGGACAAGTGAGGTGTGCATGGCTTCCGCATTGACACGACTGAACCGAAATGTGGCGCAGTGGCGGGTCGTTAGCCCATCTGGAAGGATATGCGGCGAAGTCGCCTTAGATGCCAGACTACACGGCAGATACTCACATACTTGATGTGCAGCCAGCCATTCAGCCCTGTGAGGCTGCATGCGTCTCAGGCTCAACGCTCTGAAGCATTAAGTCGCCAAGGCCTGTCTACAGTGCAAGCGGTCCAGCAAACCCTCCTGCTTGTGCTCGTGTCTGACTGCGGAAAAGTCTGGCTATACGGTTCATTGTGAGCCGTGTCGCCGCGCACGCGCTGTCAGCGATATGGGTGTGCATGGTAGAAAGCTGACCGTTTCGTCCGCCGCGACACTTTGGCGTTCAGCTGCTCTGCACGAAAATACTCTACCTCGTCTCACATGCAGGCAGACCGACACCGGCGGGACACTTCCTGCATCTGCCCAAGGCAGCCACACATAACTGGCTGCGCACGTGCCACCTAAGGATGAACGAACACGCCCTCATCCACTGGGTGCGGGCGACCTGCAGGCTCCCTCCCTAGCCACAGCTTCTCAGTGAAAGGTACTTTAGCTTCGCTGTCTACATCACGTAGAGTAACACCAACAGCAGGCTTCATTTCGTTCACCAAGACGACCATACATATGAAATCACAAGCAGAACCTTATCTAGTATTGTAAATGGCCTGCCTGTCGTTACCTGTTTTCAGCGAGCTGTAGAACTGTTATCTCCCCATGCCTGGTCCCAATAGCCACGCATTTGCCGTTTCGCAGAGCAGCGACAGCGGTGCACTCGTTCACGCCATGTAGGTAGGTCTTCCTTCCCTGCAATCATCGACGACATACGTCAAGAGGGAGTCGACTACGCGCACGGCTCATATTACTCAGTTCCCTGGAGGAGAGCCGAGCCAGCTACTAGCAGAGAGCAGTTATATTTTAGCGCACAAGCACAATATTGACCGTTGAAGCAAGGGGCTTCTAACGCGCCTGCGCACCTAGCAGTTACGTTCACAGTTTGCATGACAGCAGACCATTGAGAGAGTGCTCCAAGGCAGTCCGCGGAGATGAGAGCACATGCCGAGACAGAAAGTGCGGTGTAGATACAACGCTCTTGCACAGAACGCGGGAGCAGTACGCGGATGCGCCGACTGGCCGTGCGCTGCATCGGCAGCTCACCAGAAGCACAGCTGGTACGCACATTAGAGTCTCCTCACTCGTCACCGGCGCTAGTGCGCCAAGCTACTCTGCGCTTTCTCGAGCACTTCACGGATACTCGCGCAGAATGTCTCAAGCTGGCATACCGTCTTGGTGGTAGCAGGGTTATCATCCTCCGTGGCTGGAGAGGGGTCGGCGTCGAGTCCTGCGTGCCTGTGGTCTTGTGCCCCAGCATGTGAGAGACCGAGGGTGGCGGCGGTGAAACGCCCTACCGAGCACCGGGCGGGTCCGGCGTGCTGGTCTCAGTCACATAAAATGCAGACGTGAATGCACATGCTATGCGGTATGCCATCACGCATGCGTATAATCCTTCTAGGTACGCTTCTCTAAGGCATCATTAGGTGCGTCCGCGGACGTCGGGAGTGGCCGGTCAGGTGAGCGGAAGTTCTGGCTGACAGCAGAAGATGGCGTGCAATACACCTGCGTGTTGAAGCGCCGTGGACAGGCGGAGAATCAAATCAAACATGTGTAGAAAATTGAAATATCTTCACGCGTGTAAGCGCGCATGCGAGCTATCAACAAGCAGGCGCGTACAAGCAGACACGTTTGGAAAAATACCTGCGTAAGCAGGAGCCAAAGCATGAAAAACGCCATGCCTCTCTCGCGCGTTGAAACTGAGTCGCGCGTTGCGTCGTGTCCACGCGTAGGTGCTTCGAAAGGACAAGAGACCTTTGCACACGCTGCCCACTGCCGCTGGTGTCGGCTGCTCCAAATTCGGTGACGCGCTACAGATGCTGGTCGCTTCTAAGCAGGGGGATGCGTCCTGACCCCGGGATGCGGCCAGGATTATCCTCAACACTAAGCGAAAGCATACGCACGTCTACCGTAGCGTTGTGTCTCGCCCGCTACTATAGGCGGGACGCGTATGTGCACGTTGGCAGACTACAGTTACCAACTCTGTCATAAGTCGTTCGTACATCACGAGAGGACCTCAGGCTCTACGCATGGACGATTAGTAGTTCTTCACCGGCGAAGTGGTCCACGGTTTCTTTACCTTCCGCAGGGAAACTTGGCAGCTTGGATGCGGTGGGCACACGCGAAAATAGCTTATCCTCCCTCGGGAGTCTGGAGAAAGCGCGACGACACAGTTCAGGCTCAGCTGTATGTCATCTATGCTAATATTATGGAGATGCGTGGAAGCGTGACACGCAGATAGGCACGTGTCCGCCTGTTACAGTAACGACAGTACTCGCCGCAGAAACGCTGCCGTACATAGCAAACCGCTGGATGGAGAAAAGCACTTCCAGCCAATAACAGCGGCTCGTCCGTGTTCCACGTGAGAGCCAACGAGCG